>DF367302.1:3166-18989 GCA_000787875.1 Solanum virginianum | reverse complement strand
TTGTGTATCCAAGTCTAATTAGTATAAATATATTAAAATCATTTAAATAATTTTAGACTAATATTGTAACACATAATGGTATTAGTAATATGATATATTTGAAATAATCATATATTATTTATATATCAAAAATATCAATCATTTTTTAAGTGAATGTATATAGAATATAATGTGTAAATAGTTTATAGGGTTTTCATACTAATAATATCTATTTGAACTCATATTCTATTTCATTTTCACCACTATTATAGTTGCCCTAATGTAATAATCTAAACAAACTATATACATACAAGAGTTGTGAATAATAATTGAGTATTGACAAATCCTATGATCTTAATCTACGAGTTATTGTACTTATTTTGAGTTTCTATGGGTAATTTTGAATAAATCAATAAGCTATATGCTGGTCATATGAAATTGGAGTATAAAATTTGTGTGTAGTATTATGACCCTTGATTTGCATTATTCTATATAACCATGTTGCATTGATTAGATTTGAAACTGTGACTGTAACTGTCTGAGTTGAGTAAATTGAGTATGAGCAGCATATTGCCTATATGAGAAGCATATTGCCTGTATTATACATATGTGATGAACATGATGGAGTAGAGTCTAAATGACCATTTGAGTTTGATTTGAGTTATGACTGCATGTATGATTGATAACCCTAATTGAGTTGATATGATCTAAAGAGATGAGTTTGAGTTGATTAGCATGAGCATGTTTTAATCTTGGGAGGAGTATTGAGCACTGATATGGGAGTGAGTGAATAACTACTCTAACTGATAAATTACATTGGTAGCATAGGATAGTCTTGTAGTTAGCTCTGGCGACTCATGTCCCAAAAAGATAGTCATTTATTATGAATCCGAGAGAGAGAGAGAGAATTGATCATCCTTTGCCTTGGCGAGTATAGGAAGGGCGTGGCAACGTTGTCACCTTTGTTGTACATCACCAAACTAATGGTGGTAGGATTGGATGTCAGTTAAGAGAAACTCTCAAGCAACACCTTATTGAGCATAAAATGTTTTAAACTGAGTTGCATAAAAACATTGAGTCTATTTTCTAAGCATGATTCTAAACTATAAAACTTGCATATTTATTTAGTCGAGCTATGAATTGATAAGTTAGGTTGTGAGTCGAGTTGAATGATTTGAGTTGAGCTTTACTTGTTTCCATAGCCATTTTACATACCAGTATGCTCTATATACTGACGTCCACTTGGGACTGCAATGTTAATGATGTAGATATAGGTGATAGGAGACTTTACTCAACGCTTTGTTGATGTCCATCTTCTTGATTTCCAGAGTGGTGAGCCCTCCTTGATATCCAAAGAAGCCCTTTTTATTTTTATTGAGCATCATATTTTTTTGATTGGGGTAGCCATGGCCTGTCATGGTACCATCTAGATTATTAGATAGAGTGTTAGTAGACATTGACTAGAGGATTGTTGATTGTTATTTTATTTCCAAGCTAGATCATTGGAAACAATATTTGTTAGAAGATTTTTATTTATCTACATGATGTCTTTTCTTGAGTATTTCTTTCGCTGTCAAGTATGATGTGATGATAAGGCCATATGGTTCTCTTGGAAAATCAACAATGGGTTTTCAAGTGTCAGCCACGCGAAAGGTACTCTCTCGAGGCGTGACACAAGTACCCTAATTTATTCTAGCCTATTGATGATTAGAGAGTTGATGGTCTATTTGGAGTTTGAATAGCGATAGAGTTCTAGATTTCGATTTATGATTAGGTTGATTTGTTATTGTTTACCTACTTGATGTCTTGACTGATTGATTATATGAGTTAATTATGAACTGTATGATTGTTAGGATGTGATTCGCGCCTTGACTAGGTTCCTAGATTGCTCTTCATTCGAGGACGAATGATCCCAAGGGGGAGATAATATAACACCCCCTAATTCATCCTACCTACTCTGAGTAGAGGCCCAAAGAAAACTGAGAAAAATGATGCAGAAAAGTCACTGGAAGAAACCAAAAAGGGTCATCTACGACCCATAGAAGAGGCCTTGTAGGTGTCCATATGACTTAGTAAAATTTTTCTAAGTTTGAGGCCCATGTACGAGACACTTATATGGACCATACATCATTCTATAATCTATGGAATAAGTTTTGTGGCTTGAAGATTCAATATCAACTTTCTTGGATATTTGAAGGACGAGTTACTGAATGGTCTATTATCATGATTAACGAGTTACCAAATGGTCCATCATCATGATTAAGATCCATATAACAAGTTTCGTAGACTAAAGTTCTAGAAATCAAGATTTCTGAACCTTGAACGATGAGTTACTAGATGACCCGTGGTTCATTTTATGAGCCATAAAAAGTGGTTCATAGGTCCCTTGTCAAATTTCTAGTAACTTGATTTTTGGGAATTCGCATCTATGAGAGGCCACTTACGACCCGTAGGTGGAGTCATGACCCGTAGATGGGGTCTCGTGGTTCCAATTGACAGTTTTTTAAAGGGATATTCTTGTCTTGTCCTATCCTTTTTAATTAAAAACTATAATGTTTTGGATTTGTTTTAGGTCCTTTATCAATACTCTAGGTGTATTATCCCTCATTATATACTTAGAAACCTTGAGGGCATCGATGAAGGGACAAAATCGAGGGTTTTGAGTTCAAGCTTGAGGATCGTCAGAGAGTTGATCGTTCTTCGTAATTCCAAGTATGTAAGGCTTCCTAAACTATAGGACTGAGTTTATCTACGCATCCTTTTATCTTTGTGAGTCGAGTTAATGTATAAATAGGGGTGACAATTGGGTGAGTTGGGTCAAATTTGAGCGGGTTATAATAGGTAAATACAACAAATGTGTTAAGACCCAACCCAAGCTAAATTTTCTTGGGTCAAAATGGGTTGAGTCTGTTAGATTGTGAATGATTGTATACATTCATGTTGTAAATAAGTGTAAACATAGATTTGTTGTATTAATCATATAGATAGTATAGTAGATTTGGCGGGATAGCATAGCATATTTAGTGGGTTTTAGTGGAAGATTTACAGGGATTGAGTAGCTGATCTTTAGGGATAGGAAAACAAATCTTTTAGGGATATGCAGAATAGCAGATTTAGAGGGATTTTAGTGAAAGATTTACAGGTGTTGAGTAGCTAATCTTTAGGGATAGGAAAATAGATCTTTAGGGATATGTATTGTGTATATTCTCTATATAATGGAAAGACTCTCACTTTGAGAAACATTCAGCAAAATTCTTGTCATGGTATCAGAGCCTTCTCTTGGTTGTCTTGTCTCATAGAGTTCTTCTATGGTTTCTTTCAAATTTTTTGAAATCTTGGTTTTTTTTGTTAACTGATCATCGATAATCAGTCCTAACACCTAGGACTTTTGTTCTTGGTCACTTTAGTTATTTTCTTAAGTCTTTCTTGTTTTTATAGCATTCCAAAGCATGAATTCACATCACTTTGAATCCTTCAGTGTTCGTTTCACTTGAAAAAAATATTCTTCTTGGAAATTTCAGTTTCAGTTATTTGTCACTGGAAAATAATTATGAGGCCATATAGATGGAAGAGATGCTGCTTACCTTCTTAATGTTCTTAATCTCAGGCCATACAAGACAGCTAAGACCATGTGAGATTATTTACAAAAGGTTTAAAACCAAGATAATAGCGCAAGACTCTTTCAATTAGAGTATGATATTGATAGTTACACTTAAGGAGATCTTTCTGTTCAGGAGTATTTTTCTGGATTACAGAACTTATAGGCTAAATTTACACATATTGTCTATGCCAAAATACCTGTCGAATCTCTCTCTATGATTCAGGCAGTTCATGAGCAAAGTAAGCGAGATCAATTTTTGATGAAATTACACTCCAACTTTGAGAGTGTTTGCTCTAGCTTGATGAACCGTGAACCATCTCCTTCTTTGGATGTTTGTTTTAGGGAATTGCTTTGTGAAGAGCAATATCTTGTCATACAAAATGCTTTCAAGAAAGAAAATAATGTCACTGTTGCATTTGCTGATCAAGGTAAAGGAAAGAGAAGGGATATGACTGGAATTCAGTGTGTTACAGTTGTAAGGAATACGATCATATTGCTAGTAATTGTGGCAAGAAATTCTGTAATTATTGTAAACAACAAGGATATATTATCAACGAGTGTCCCATGCGCCCTCAAAATCATAAGTTCAATTCCTTTCAAGATGGGATAAATGGTTCCACAGTTGATAACTAATCTTCAGGATGAGTTCTTACTCCTGAAATGGTACAACAAATGATTGTGTTAGCGCTTTCAACATTGGGACTACAAGGTAATGAAGTTACATTTAGCTTTTAGTTTGTTGATTAAGGTGTCTCCAATTATAGGACCAACTTTACCCCATCCCGAAATTGATTCGCCACCTGAAACTACACTACATCTAGAATCTGAGAATTCTTTGAGATCTGATCCTGTTAAGCCTACTCGCCGATCTACTCGAGTATCTCGTACTCCTAATTGGTATGGCTTTTCCTCTACTTTATCCAACATTTTTTTTTCCAAATTGATACTCACAAGCTTCCAAGCATGAATGTTGGTAGAAAGTAATGAAGGAAGAACTTTTGGCTCTTAAAGAAAATAACACATGGGACATTGTTTTATGTCCTTCAAATGTCCGCCCAATTGGATGTAAATGGGTTTATTCAATTAAACTTCATTCTGATTGAACTCTTGATAGGTACGAAGCTTGACTAGTTATTCTGGTGACAAACAGGAGTATGGTGTGGACTATGAGGAGACTTTTGCACCCATAGCAAAATGACTACGATGCGAACTATTATTGCCATTGCTGCTTCACAAAATTGGTGTCTTTATAAATGAATGTCAAAAATGCTTTTCTCCATGGTGATCTTAAATACTTTGCAGAAGTATTAGGCTATTTGAATCAACTTGAATTGAGTTTATAATCAAGAACTAATGCTTTTGGTTCCGCAAGAACATGAGATTGTAAGGGTGGGAGACATTCCCTTTCACCTCTACATCAGATGTATGCAAGTTGAAGCGGTCTTTGTATGGATTAAAACAAGCCCCTAGAGTTTGGTTTGACAAGTCCTGTTCTACTTTGCTACCATTTTCTTTTGAATAGAGAAAATATGACTCATATTTATTTCTTCGAAAAATCTATAAGTTGTGTTATTCTTTTGGTGTATGTAGATGATATCATAATTATAGGAACTGATTCTTCATTGATAACTAGCCTCCAGTAGTAGCTTAAAAATTCTTTTCTCATATGAAAGATCTTGGTACTCTTACTATTTCTTAGGTTTGGAAGTTCATAATGATGTATCAAGTGGGTTTCTAAACCAACAGAAATATACTCAGGATTTGATTTCTTTGGCTGGCCTTCAGGATTCCTCCTCTGTAGATACTCTATTAGAATTGAATGTGAAGTATCATCATGAGGAAAATGATCTTCTTCCTGATCCAACTATATTTCGACAATTAGTTAGGAATCTAAATTATCTTACTATTACCCGGCAAGTTATTTCTTTTATAGTTCAACAAGTTAGTTAATTTATGCAAGCTCCCCAACATCTCCACTTAGTGGTTGTTCATCGCATAACTCAGTATCTTCTAGGAACATCTACTAGTGGATTATTCTTTCCTAGTGGTTCTCCTATTCGTCTTACTACTTTTAGTATTTCTGATTTGGTGGGATGCCCTGATACTCGTTGTTTATTCACTGGTTAGTGCATGTTTCTAGGAGATTCATTGATATCTTGGAAGAGTAAGAAGCAGGATCGTGTGCCAAAATCTTCAACAGAGGCTGAATATTTATCCATTTCAACTGCTTGCTCTGAGGTTGTATGGCTTCGTGGATTACTTGATGAGATTAGATTTGCTCAAATTCATCCTACTCCTCTCCCTGCTGACAATACTAGTGCTATCCAGATTGCTACTAATCCAGTTTATCATGAGAGGCCCAAACACATCGAAGTAGATTATCATTATATATGAGAAGCTGTAGATAAAGGGGTCATTACTCTTTCACATATGTCCAGTGATTTCTAGTAGGCAAATTGATGCTTCTTGATCCACCAGCATCAATTTCAGGGGGGATTTAGATTGAGAATGATTGTATACATTCATGTTGTAAATAAGAATAATCATAGAGATTTGTTGTGGTAATCAATAGATAGCATAGCAGATTTGGTGGGATAGCATAGCAGATTTAGAGGGATTTTAGTGGAAGTTTTTAGGGATTGAGTAACTGATCTTTAGGGATAGGAAAACGGTTTAGGGAAATGTATTGTGAATATTCTCTGTATAATGGAAAGACTCTCACTTTGAGCGACATTCAACAAAATTCTTGTCAGAGTCAAAACTGGTCGAGTAATAGGTTATAGAGCGGGTCAAGACCTAACCCGACCCAACTTTTACTAAGTTTTACTTACTTTATTTATTATTGGGTTGAATATCAACAGATTTGCAAGTCGCATTGTTTTGATGATAATTAGCTGCATGAAATATTATGTTCTGCTACCTTTGCTTTTCAACAACATCAAGGTCTGTGATTGTGCTATTGAATCTTTTTACTTGAAGTGAAACTCATATGATTAGATCTATCTATTAAATTCTCCTGAAATCTGCATTCTTCGGGCAGATTTTAGTTGGCTGGGGCAGTTTACGATAGAACATCAGGAAGATTTTCTTGGAATAACAACTCTTTTGATAAATATCTAGAGAAGTAGTTTAGTCTCTGTTGTCCCTTTGTTTTAGAAAAACTGCCATTCTATTATCCTGTGAACTTTGCAGAAGTATTAGGCTATTTGAATCAACTTGAATTGAGTTTATAATCAAGAACTAATGCTTTTGGTTCCGCAAGAACATGAGATTGTAAGGGTGGGAGACATTCCCTTTCACCTTTATCCAACAATATTAGTAATTTTTTTCTCTATTTTATTTTTCCTTCTTCTAGGTGCACTTTTTTTTGTGTATGTAACTCCCCAATGATTTACTTTGAATATGTTGAATATCCAAGAGACTTAGGAAAGAAAAAAATACATTTTGGTGTAAATACTATAGATTAGAAACCTTTAAACCTACAAGTTGAACAAGCAATATGATTTTGCCAAGAGAGAGGGCAAGAAGGATAAGAACTTGGCATTGAAATCAGCTCATTGTAATGAAGAAATTGATAGTGTTGACATGACATATCTCACCAAGAGATTCAAAAAGATCATAAAGAAGAATCATAGATTTGCAAAAAAAGGAATTACTGGTAGAATTCCAAGGAATATGGAGCCATGTCATGGGTGTGGAAAGCCAGACCACTATGTTAGAGAGTGCCCTCAAAGCAAGAATGACTACAAAGATGGTTCCAAGTTTGGAAAAGATAAAAGAAGAGACCAGGGTCCTGAGAAATTCCAAAAAAGGGCTGCAGCTGACAGGATAGTAATGAAAGGTTTGGGGGTATGGGGCATATCTTCTAGTGACTCTAAATATGCTGAGCAACCTGAAGACTCATCGATGTTAGTTGTGAAAGATGATGAAATCTTTGATAACTTGTTTGCATTCATGGCTCAATATAATGACGAAGAAGAAGAGGTAACATTGCTTGATCTAAAAGAAAACTTAGATCTTTAGTCTACCAAGAAAATGAAAAAGCTTACTTGTGTTCTCATTGATTCTATCTTTGAACTGACTACTGAAAAAGATTTGTTAAAAATAGTGCTAATGTTTCTCAAGATGAAAAAATTGTTCTAACAAATCAAGTATCGGACTTAGAGGTGAAAGTTTTAGCTTTAGAAGCTGAGAAAAATGAGCTTTTGAACCTGATGGAAAATGAGTCTAGACCTGATATTAAACTAAAGGGTAAAATTAGTGAAAATAAACTTATCCTAAAGGAGAAGCTGAAAGACTTTGAGTTGAAGTTGATGCTTACCTTAGAAAGGAATGCTGTGTTGGAGAAGGACCTGGGCAAGGTCAAGGATGACTTGAACAAGTCCTTGAAATGGACTACCTCATCAAAGCTATTGGGGGACATGTCTAACCACAGGAGACATGACAAAAAGGGTCTAGGATATGTGAACAAAATTGATCCTCCCTTTAATCCTCACAGTAAATATGTTTCTGTTGTTGACAACTTGTTGTGCTTACACTATAGTAGAAATGGTTACTTAAAAGGAGGTTGTGAAGTTCTCAAAAGAACTCTGAAAAGGCATCATTCTGATTACTCTAAAAATAAAAGAGTGAATGAGGGACCAGGTCCCAAACCAAAACAGAGCAATAGACAATTGCCACGTTGGACCAAGAAAATTTTGATTAGGCCTTTGTCTCGCTACTGGAAACTCAGACTGAAGTGGATTCCCAACACCAACAAATAAGCTTTGTGCATGAATAGAAGCACTCTGAGTCCCTATGATACTGATATTCTCCTTCTCTTTGGCTAAAATTCTTATGCAGGTATCTGAGTAATTATTCACAATAAGTTGACTATCTAAATGTATATTGCAAGTTTGCAAATTTGGCAGTCTCATAGGATTTAAAGATATGACCTTGAAGAAAACTTATTCAAGTATCTTTTCATCAGGGACCTGGTTCCCAATGAGGTTAGGATTTCTTGCATAGCATTGTAGTGTTTTTGCTATTCTTGGAATGCTAACTTTAATGAAATGATAACTTGTTCTGTTTTTCTTATATTGTTCATTATCTTTGGTTTCTATGTTTTTGCTCATGTTTGCTCTCTCAGGTACCCGAAATTCCTTCATTTTGGGTATTATCTCAGTTTACTATTTAGTTTTTTAATGATGCCACAAAGGGGAAGATAAGTTTATAGGCATTGGGGTGCATACATTCGGGGGCGGAGGGGGGAGGACAGGTTGATAAGAGTTCATATATTCATGGGGAACTATGTAAAAGGGATCACAGTTTGACATCATCAAAAAGAGGGAAACTGTTAAGTGAATATTTTGATGATTAACAAATTGACTCGAGGATTAGGTAGCCTATCAGATCAATGTGTAGTGTTTGCATATGGGATACAACTGTTACAACTGATGTGGTTGGTGAAATGTCACTTTCATTTGTACTGAAGGACCGCTGGTCCATGTGATGCATCTTGTGCAATATAAAAGGAGCTTGTCCAAGGAACAAAGAGATCTTTCAAAAAACTTATAAAGTGAATATTCATATTGCTCAAAAAGTTCCCTTTTGGCTCTTATTGAGAAGACTCAGCATCTGCAATCGAGGGACTTGATAGAAGATGTTTATAGTTACCTTTTATGTAAGTTATTGTGTTGTGTTGTAGTAGTGTAAGATCATTTCCTAGTTTATAAAGGAAAGTTGATCACTGTTTTTATTCTATTTTGAGAGCTGTGAACCTTGTTGGCTGATTTGGGTCTTGAGGTGTTATGATTTAGTAGTCTAACTTCATCTGAGGGGTAAGAGTGTAGACGAGGGTTTGCTTATGGTTGCTCATAAGCTACAAGTGGAAATGGTGAGAGAGTGAGACAAATAAACAATGTGTGTTGTATTTGGCTGCTTTGTTAATCATTTAGTGGATTTTGGGTTTTGGAAAATCGTGTAAGGATAGGTTGTGTTGTTCCTCCCTTGAGTAAGGAGTTTTTCCATGTTAAATCCTTGCATTTTGTTCCTTGCTGTTTGTCTTTTTTTTTCTGATTTAATTTCTTCAAGGGACCTGGTACCTCACTCTAGTAGATGCGTATTTTCTCAACACTAGACAATGTATTTTTTCACACTCATTTATTTATTTTGCTCTTGATCCATATATCACCGGATCTTTGAGGTAATTTTTGTTATATTTTCACGTATTTAATATATTTAACTTAAGACTTTATTATCACTACTCTCGTATGCTTTCATTATATCTACTAATAAGGAATAAATGGCTAAAACATGAGTCGATTTGCTTATTGGATTAGATATGTCACGATCCAAGCCAGGAACAAGATGTGATATGGTGATTAAAAATCCGAAGGACCCCAACCAAACCATCTTAGCATATGAAAAAGCATTCATAATGCAATAAAAGTATCATCATAAGTTATAGGGAAGGGGGGTAGGGGTATGAGCCTCATATCGACATCATAAGGGAGAAAACAACTTAGTCCAAAGAGAAAGATCATAAACTGTTTACAGATCATCCAACATCTCTCTGCACATAGCATAAGTTGGGAGGGGAGCCTGTGGACATGTTCCTAGCTCACCCTCAAAAGTAGTAAAATGACATAGTCTCAAAATACTATAAGAGCTAAACAACATAAGGTGAAATATCAATTGGCTTGTCCTCGAAGCATGAGAATTCACCACAATATCTTCAAGGCGAACTCTAGAGAGTAGCCAAATGTGTGAGAAGTGGAATGAAAACCTTTTCCAACATTATAACACAATGTAGGCGTATAGTATGCATCAATAGGTTGGAATGTACTAAATAAGTGTGATCAATGCATGACGTACATAGATATATGTACATATAATATGAATGAGATGATGCATGAGTGGTGGGTTGCAAGGCCACAATAACATGGCCATGAAGTAAAACTTGATGTAAAACATGATCATAAGTTATATGGTCAATTATCAAATCATAGCAAAGGTTAAAGTAAGATAATCATTTTGTAAGAGATTACTATAATCAACAATAAGACCATGTGAGCTACTACATGGAATTCAATATAACCTCTATATTGAGCAACGGTGGGGGGGTGGGCAACTTGCCAAGGTAGAATCCGTCATGGTACATTCATTATTTTATTCAACAACCGGAGCTAAATGTGAATCCACTAGCCTAGCCTAAAGAGGTAACCTATGGTGGCACATAGTTATAGACAAGAGGTTGCTACTAGGATTTTCTTGAGTGGATAAACTTAACGTCCACCGAACTAAACCCAATCCTTAAACTTTCTCGGTGCTAAGTCAAACCCACGAAATAGTAAATCATAGTATCATAGTCAATCATATCTTTGAGTCATTGAAAACCATCCTTCATATAAAATAGTTCATAAAAACTTTGGGTGATTCATCAATGTGAGAATTATTTTTATCACACATGAATCCATGATTTCTTGAGCCTTGTCCTTTCACCAACGTTATTCATCATTGAAGGTATTTCATAAAAATATCATTGAATAACTTTCATAAACCTTGAAAGAAACCCTTATCATTCATGATCATAATTCATCATAAACTAGGGACATGATACAGGTTTAATCTCAAACCATCTTAAAAACATGCTATGTAATGAAATTCATACATAATTATAATAGAAATCATAATTATAATAAATCACATCAGTAATCATAAATCCTAGAAATCCTTGTAGAGAAATTACTTGAAAATCATCATAATCATGCAATTAGATAATAAATCATGCTTAATTGAGTAACTAAATCATAATTGAAAGATAATTCATTCAATTAGATGAGAATTGAACATGGCTTGCTATGGGATCATGAACCCTAAATAAAACATGACTTTAACGAAGAATTTGGGTGAAATTCTTGAATGTCTTCAATAGAGATTAGAGAGCCTTTTATAGAGAGAGAAATTTTGTAATATGTGAATTGTGAAAGAATAAGGTCAATTTGGGGGTTAAGGGTAATTTAAAGGATGAAATTTAGTCCAAAATACCATCCAAATTCATTTAATGACGCATACGAAAAAGTTAAAAGTAGTCTCACTTAAAAATTGAAAATCGAAAAACAACAGGAGAACCTGTCCGTGATGCGAAGGTGGTCTATCCTGATTCATTTTTGAGCGAATTTCAATTTCGGCCAGATTTTCATTAAGAACAAATTTGAACTATCCTGAAGCATATCCATGATGTGCTCTTGTCGCATACTCATCTAGATAAGCAATTTTTTCAAAATATTTATTTTACGATCCGCTTGACTTAAAAATTCACCAATTTTTCAATAGTTTAACCCATATGATAAATTTTCAACCTTCAAATGCTCGGAATATTACAAGATTTAAGTGACATCATGATTGAAATTTTTTTGATTGTAACAAATTAATTAGTATCAAAGTACTGGGTTCATGGGTCTTGTGAGTATTGAGTAAAGTCTAATAGAGTCTTGCAGACCATAAAAACATCAATACTTAACATCGAGAGGCTATGGGATATTAAAAATATCTCTATGCTTTGATTTCATATTCTGCATATTTGATTCAGCTTTAAGTTCTAAGCCGTCCAATTCATTCTCTTACCAATGATGATAACACCTTTTCAAACTTGAACATCAATGGTTTGAAGTAACCATGCAAGATAGATGTGCTATGTTTTTATCATGACGATAGAGTAAGTCAGTCAAAAAAACATGTGGCCAATTTTAAATCACAACTTTGACTCGGAGACTCATTTGAGTGAAGTTGTAATACATGCTCTTTAATTTGGTGTTGAATTAAAGTTTTGATGATTTAACAAACTCTGGGATGGAATGTGATCCCATGTTAGAACCAATGGCGTGTAACTTTACAACTATAAATAGTACATTGCCAGTGACCACTTTTGGATATGCTAGGACTTTTGCAGTGTGGTAGGCCTCTTGACCAATAGAATTGAACTAAGCAAAAGTAATCATCCTATATTGTGTCCAATCAACATTAGACACAATTAACCTTTTGCAAATCAACATTCTCACAATAAAAAAGGCTCTAAATATACTCTCAATAAATACAATTGAAGGACAACAACGGTGGCCGAGTTTTTCATTATTTTAGCTTACTGTTTTTTAGTTTATTTCTTTGCTCATTATTAGTTACATGCCATCGGCTCTAAATACTAACAATTTGGTGTTCATCTTAGGTTGGGTTTCAGTTTTTCTCTTGTGTAATCTGTAGCTAAAGTTAGCTAGGATATATTCTTGAAGTCTAGACTAATATGAGGTAAATCTAGGAAGAAGAGGGTTTGGGATTGAGGTTTTGGAGGTCAAGGGTATGGCGAGCATCAGCCTCATCATGACTCTTCAAAAGCTTATCCTTAACCTCTTCCACCTTAGCAGTGAGCTGTGCATTCTGAGCCTTCAATTCAGACAAGTCCTCTAAACTAGGTCCCTGCTCAGAGACTTTGGTTAACTGAGCTTTCCGCTGAGCAATTTTGGTGTCTTTCTTTATCATCAATGGTGATATTTCCTCCAATTCATGATGAAAGTGCTCTTGAGTATCTAAAAGTTCAGAAACTTATGACATTCCCTTCTTCACTCCTCTTCCTTCAACACATTCACACTCTATTTGAGTATCTAAAGGTTCAGAAACTTATGACATTCCCTTCTTCACTCCTCTTCCTTCAACACATTCACACTCTATGAGTATGTGTGGTGACATTGGGTGCTTTATGGTTCCCTTAATTCCTATTCTATCTTTAGCAGTTATTATCTTCTTGATGTGTTCCAACATAAATTGCTGAAAGACTTATCTCCTCCGTTTTTCTCAAAGACTCCATGAGGAAAAGATCAAAAGAGATTGCAATTGTAGGTTTCTCATACTTGGGAAGAAGAACCTTGTTCACGAACTCAAAGTACAATGAAAGTGCCTTCATAAACTTCTTGGACACTCTAGTACAATGAAAGTGCCTTCATAATAATTATTCAACTTTTAAAGGATAATTTGGTAATTCAACTTTTAACTTTTTTTGTTCCCACTTTTAGTATAGTATGATGATATGATATACATATACATGTGTAAAGCACACACACTAACCTATCCTAAAAAATGTGACTTGTAGGAAATCTTCAAAAAAACAAAATGCTTCATAAGAAACCAAGATACCATAACATTTGGTATATGCCACAAGGGCAAATCCAATAACAAATCTAGTTTAAGGTGACATCTAGTACAAACTTACATAGAGAAGTTAAAGATTCATATTACATAATAAGTAATTTATCAAAAACTTAATATAAGGCGACATTTCGAGTATCTTGAGATAGGAAACTACTAGTTGTCAAGTCATGGAAAGCTCCCTCCTAGAAGATAATCACAGAATTGGTAGACGATCTTGGACAACCTAACAATTTGTCAACCAATCTAGATAAATATTGGGATTGACAGTTCATTGAACATGTCTCGTACCTTCTTCTCTCTGATATGATAACAAACTTCTCCAAAACTGATGCTTTCTTTAACAGAAATTCTGAAAGTTTGGAAATCTTTTTAAAGCCCCATTTGACATGATCCTTTAAGGATTGCTTTGAGGAGATGACAATCTTAACCTTCTTGAGGTTGTGAAACTCAACGCTTGAAGCCCCACTCTGCAAATCCATATTATCTCCTTTGGCCAAATCAAGCAACTCAGAGTTGCAGCAGGAATTGCCAAGAAATTGGCAAGGGAAATCATCTAACTGGAGACACAAAATATAATCAGGACGAAATGCAGGTCAGCTTAAATGAAATTTGCACGAAGGTGACAAAATATGGTTCCATAGGAAGTGTCCACATAGAGTTATAGCACAAGCTTTATTAAAAAAAGAAGTGATAGTGTTACTATGCTTCTCATTTTAGAACTCATTTGCCATAAAGAAACAACAATACTAACCAAACCATGGTAACACGAAGCTTTACAGTGACATAAGCAAAGCTTCTTACTAATAATTAAGAACACATTTGTATTTTTCTTCGGAAGCAAAGTGGAGTAGTACTAAAACTTCAACAAAATGAATACATGTAAAAAGAAAGAAAATTTCCACGAAGTTACCACCATAGTTTGCATGTTAATGTTCAGTGTTTCCACATGAGGCGAGGCTCTAAAAAAACCAGCTACTCCGTACAAATTAAACTTTTTCATATGCAACTCCAGCGTTAGATATTTGTAGTTTACTTCTGCAATAGGCACTCCTTTGATCTGCAGCATGCACATGACCTGGTGCAGTAATCCCAACGAAACTAGTAAATAATGAAGAAAGCAATAACAACAAAAGGGAAATACTTCACAAAAGAAAGATAGTACTTTGACAAATTTAACTGTCTAAACACTCTCGAAACATCAATTTAAGGAAAATCCTCGCTTCAGGACATATCTTTTCCACTATGATTAAAAAACCTTAGACAACAAAAAGGCTCATAATAGGCCACAAGTTTCTATAATTAATTCAGTGGTGTTTGTAAAATATGGTTTTTAATTCTATGATGTTTACATTCTACAACTGTTTGCTAAATATTAACCAAAGAAAGAGGTAAGGACTTTCGAGTTAAAGATACACCTGTGTGAACCAACTCCCAAGTGTTAGCTCAGTTGCATAATGTAGCTTTTGAAGATTATCTTGGATGAGGGTATATATTACTTGATGATAGTCACAACAGTCGTCCTCTTCATTAAAACTCGGGATGTCTTTGATACACGCCATGTTGAAAATAAGCTTAGCAATAACCACAGAAGACACATCTAGAAGTCTATATTTGATGTCACAAAAATCTCCTGATATTTCCAAATGTTGAAGATACGGGGCGAGAATTTCTAAGTCATCTCCATTTTCAAAAAATGAATAACGATCTTTCAGTTTTAATGTCTTTAATTTTTGAGAATTAATTTCCAGGCGACGAAAACCCTTATACTGATATAACTCCATTGTTTCCAATGCGGGAGAACCTGCCAGTAATTTCATAATTTCATCATCGTCCAACACCAAATACCCCAACTTTATGCTCTTTAGAGAGTTCCATGATATGATTGCATCATTATTAAAGACAGAAAATGCAAGATTTAAAGTTATCAACGACGAACAAGTGTATAGAGATTCAGGCAATGTACACTTGTCACCTTTACATAACTAAAATAGAACATCTTCCACTTTTCTCTCAACAGTAAAACTAAAACAACGACTGACTAAGGAGTTGTATTCAGACCTG
>DF367304.1:6351-19993 GCA_000787875.1 Solanum virginianum | reverse complement strand
CGAATATGGGCTAGTGCCCTGAGACAGCATGTGTTCTAACTTGACTCGTATGTATTGACCCCCTTCTTCTGGGGTTACGTTTCATGCCCGCAGGTACCGACGCACAGTTTGGTGATCCACCAATTTAGGACATTCTTCCGCTATTTGGATTTCTCCCCCTATTTTGGAGCCTACTTTTGGTATATATTCATTCATTGCATTGTATATATTTGTTCAGGGGTACGGCGGGGCCCTGTCCCGTCCTATGATTCTGTCAGTTTATTTAGATATCTGTGGATGTATGTGTGTTGGTTGTGCCCAGTCCATTCAATTAGACTTGTATGATGTGTGTGTTGGGCGGTTTCACCCGTCATAGCAGCCTTGTCGGCCCGCATATGTATATATGTTGTTTTATTGGTCCTGTGTGGCCTTTGTTGGTATTTTCTGAGTGCCGGGTTATTTTAAGATAGTCCGTAAAATAAAGAAAACTCTGCCAAAATTTTATTACATTTATAAACTTAAAACATAGCCTTGTCGGCTTCTGTTATATTCGGGTATGTGTTTGATAGGATCTGAGGCAGTGGTTGGGTATCCAATTTGGGCTCTAGTCACGGCCCACAGGGTTGGGTTGTGACAATATAGTATAGATATAGATGGTTTAAGTGAAATTAGTGATATATATATACTTCTTCTCAACTTTGTACCACGATTCAAGCTTGTTTTTCATTCGATTTAAATGATTCAAAATGCTACGTGACTTGGATTTTTGCAAGGAATGTTGTGGTGAATATGGATTTGGGATTTGATATGTATATTGAGGTAAATGTCTACTTTTTCTGTTGATGATATATAAAAAATGAGTGAAAACTTTACATTGCGATATTTTGGTCATTTCTCAATGAAATTAAGTGAAATTTGTATTTATATTGTTCTACATTCCGAGAGGAACGCTGTGGTGTGCTAGATGTTCACTGATTTTGTTTGATTTTTCAGAATCTATCAAGAAAATTTTAAAAACAATTCCCAGTAAAGTTTTTAACTTTGTTTTTTGGCATTTTCTCAGTCTTCTAGGGTCGTTTTGGGCCAAATTTCTGGTTATAGACTCGAGGTGAAGTGGGGATAATTTTATGAGGATTGGTTTGGAATTTAGGCGTGAACCCTAATTTTCTCCATTTTAATCATAGTTGATGTAATTTCACTCATTTCTTGAGATTTTATAATCAAATCAGTCATAATGATCTTGTGACTTATGTTTTAACAGCTGAGAAGCATCAGAAAGCAATTCAAAGGGGAAAATCTTGACTAGGTTAACTCAAAGCAAGAGACATCAGATGCCAGGTACGCTAGGCTTTCTTTACACCCAGACTGAGTTGAAATGTTTGCATATTTGAGTTAGAATGTGTAGAGCTGTATTATTTATGGATTGAGTTGTATAGTATATGTTGTATATGGTTGGATGTGATAGGTGTGTTGTATATATATATATATATATATATATGATGTCATGGGACGGTAGTTTTTATACTGAGGGTTGTATTGGCTGAGCTGCTATATTACCCGAATGCTTATATTATATGACTACGAGAGAGCCTAAAAGGGGTTGGCTGGAGCTGTGAACATGTGATAGGTATGTACATGAGCTTGAATCTTACTTGTATGTGTGTGTTGTCTGAGGCTACCAAAATATACTAGCTATTGAGGTTGACCTGTGATTACATGCTACCCTGTGCCTGAATCTAGTATCTATATCTTGTTGGTACGTATATGTATGATGTGGCTGCAATTACCTATATCTTTTCTGAGTACTTTTGGTAGAATTTCCTAATTAACCATGATTTTATGTAGCCTTGTAATTTATATAATCCTGCATACTGCTGTTATTTATTATGTACTTATGCCACTAGTTAGTGATTGGAGAGACATAGTATATCCTAGGGACAAGCATAGTATACCCCTAAGGGAGCCTTGCATTTGTGGTACGGGAAATGTTGCTACTGAGCCACTGACGGATTAGAGAAGGGAGTGTGACCCTGGTAGCTAGATATAGGCTATATCTTATGTGCTTCCCGGGGTTATCTATGAAAAAATACTAGCTATGTAGGTTAGTACTGTGACCNNNCCTTGGTATCTAGGTTTAGGTTATATCCTATGCATTTCCCTAGGTTATCTGTGATAGAATACTAGCTATAAGGGTTAGTCTTGGTAACTAGCATCCTGTTTAAAGAAGGGAACATTATTAGTGGGCAGGCACATGGTTGCCTTGGGTGAAATCCTTGATAGTTGTTGGTCTTTGATATGATTTTGGGTAGGTGACATCCTTCCATTTATCTAGCCTCTTAGGCCTTAGATTAGGTTATACCAACGCTGCCTTATGAGTTACTTTACATAGAGAAGGGGCTTAGGAAGGGCCGAATATGGGCTAGTGCCCTGAGACAGCATGTGTTCTAACTTGACTCGTATCTGTATAAATGTTTATAGCTTTTTGCTACTGAGATATGATGACCAAGAGATTGTTCATTAATTATATATTGTACTGTGGCTCGACTCTGGTATAGATATGACTCGGTTGGGTTTGGTATCCTAGATATTTATGATAGGCCATAATGGTCTATGTTTTCTCTAGGAACTTATGATTGACGAGGTTATGGTATACTTGGCCTTAGTGAGACACGATTATACAGTGATATGTGCAATATATACTTTGGTGTATTGTTGACAATTGTTGTGTGTTGGTTCATTTTATCTAATACTGGGATATCTATTGTATCTGAGAGAAGTGATGACTGCGATTATGTGGGTTGAATTGAGACTATAGGATACCTAGGTTGAGAGTGTCGTCACCTACGTGTACTCTAGGCATGATGCAATTATCATCGCCTGCATTCACTTTGGGCACGATATGACTTTGGAGTTTCAAATCCTGATAAATTAGTTAAGTGCATGATTGATTCATACCTCGTGTCCCAGATGATGTTCCCCATTATTGTTCGAGCATCGGTGGCCATGCCCGAGTATCTGAGTTCACGAGTTATGCGCCCCATATTTTGAGTTTTGGTGGTCACGCTTGAGCGTCAGGTGACAGATATCAATTTTGCAGATTGAGTATTAGCTGAGATTTGAGTTGAGGACCCCGATTGATATTCCATGGGCCTGGGCTCCGTGATTGATATTTTGTGGGGCTGGGGCCCCTGATTTACATCCTGAGATGAGACACTATTATTTATGTAAGGGGGATTCTTTCTCCCGCAGGGGATAAGTCTCATCGTTACGTTAAGTGTCAGACCATCTAGCACTGGCTGACTACTTGACCAGAGGCTAGGTCAAAGGACTATGGATCGGGTGCCACGTGCCTACACAGGGTCGAAGACTTAGTTAACTTATGATGGTTAGGGCGAGGCCCCATGATTACTTATTCACCTATTCACACCCTGATTATGCATGAGTATACCTCCTAGGCTTATGGTGGATCAGGGGACGTTCAGGCTTAGATACCAGGGCCTTACACCCATGTACAACTGACCCTTGTTTTGTTGATGTGGAGAGTTGAGCTCTGTGATGGTTCTATGGGATTCTGTGATGGTTCTGAGTGATTCTGTGATGATCTATCATTTCTATAATGTGCACTAGTATACCTTCTGAGCTTGTAGGGGCCCAGTTGGTATACCAGTATAGATATTAGGGCCTTGTACTCGCGTACAATACTATGCCTCAGTTGGGGGTAGTTGTGGTATGAGCTTATGCAGTTTTCGTTAGTGGTATCAATGTTCATCACTTGGGTTGATTCAGTTATCGTGGTTATCATTGTTCATCTTATTGGTTGGCTCCGTGATTGGTTGAAGGTTTCCAGACATGTCTATGCCTTGATCTGAGTTTGTTTTGCTACACTGCTGCAGTTCTCTTTATATTTGGGCTTTATATATGTTTATAATTTCACTTGGTTAGCCGATGATGCCTATTAGGTGCCTATTCTAGTACTTACCCCTACTTTTACATCTTCCCATGGTGCAGGTCCAGGTACGAGCCATGATAGCTGAGTTGGGGAACTTCAGGAGCACTCAGGAGACTTTTGGTAAGCACCGACAGATCTAGTTTCTTTGCAGCCTCCTTCCTATTGATGGCCATCTTTTGTATCCAAATATTGGCCATGTACAATAGTGTTATGTATTTATAGAGGCACTTTGATTTTCTATATTATTATGAATATTGATATATGTATATGATATGTCTTTGTGTCTATTATAGCTTTGTACAATTGACTTCCAGGTTTTAGGTAAGTTTTGGTGTACATATTATTATTGTATCGATTTGGTTTGGACTAGAGAGCTAGGACAGGTACCCTTAGGTTGAGAATTAGATTGCTCGTAGGTAGGACCTATCAGGTGTCATCATGAGGGGATGTGTCATGACACAGTTGTTAGTCCAAATGACTTAACCAAGAATTCAAATTAGTCATATCGAGTTCTAAGTGTTATCTTTGGAATGTCATCCTCCTTCACTCTCAATTGGTGATACCCGGGCCGAAGATTAATCTTAGAGAAATAGGTTGCACCTTATAGTTGGTCAAATAGGTCATTAATCATCGGAAGCGAATACTTATTTTTGATAGTCACTTTGTTCAATTGTCGATAATCCACACACATCCAAAGTGAACCATCATTTTTTCTTACAAACAATACATGAGCACTCCATAGAGACATACTAGGCCTTATGAATCCTTTGTCAAGCAAATCCCTTAATTGTTTCTTTAGTTCTTTCAACTCCACTGGGGCCATTTGCTATGGAGGTATAGAAAGAAGTTGAGCGTCAGGTAAAAGATTAATTTTTTTTAGGAATACTAGGCATGTCTCTGGGAAAGACATCGGGGAATTCATTCACTATCGTAACTAAATCAAGAGTAGGAACATTGGATTCAACATCCATGACTTGGACAACATGATATATGCACCCCTTGAAAATCATTTTCATAGTATACCTTTATATGAGAGACAAACTAACCATTAAACACCGAATTTGTTCCCTTCCACTCAAGGATGGACTCATTAGGAACTTGAAATGTAACTTTATGAGTTCTACAATCGATAGAAGCATAAGATGTATGTAGTTGATCTATACCAAGAATAATATAAAAATCGATCACATCAAGTTCAACAGGATCACATGGAAAGACTTTATGCAAGACCAACATGTGATAATTTCTATCGATTTTCTTGGCTAGGATCGTCTCACTAATAGGAGTATAAACCAAATAAGGCTCTAATAAGACTTCAGGAGACACATCAAACTTTATGGCAAGGGAAGGAGTAACAAAAGACATATTAGCACTAGGGTCAAGCAAAGCATACACATCACGATCAAAGACTCTTAACATACCCATAATCACATGGGAGACTCCTCAAACCTTTGCCTAATATGTAGAGCATAGAATCAATTACCATATGGTCCACCTCTTTGAGCTTGGACATCTTGTAACACTTTTATTCTTTGAAGCATTTGACCTTGTGGACACCCATCCTTAACTTTTTTCGCAACATTAAGACACTCAAAAATTTCGTGCCCTATATTTCCAAAACTAAAGCATACACCAGAACCTCTCAAGCATTCACCAATATGGTTTCTTCTACACTTGGGACACCTAAGAAGAATAGCATCACCCTTCACCATATCACCTTCAGACTTATGGTTAGATACCCTATCCTTATCAAATCTTTAAGAAGCACCTTTGGATGACCCTTGGCGTTGTTGGAAATGGCCACTATTGAACTTAGCATAAGAAAATCCACCATCAAAATGAGCTCTTTTTGACTCCTTTATCCTCATTGTTTTAAGTTTCTCATTCTTCACTTGTTTGGTATATGTCATGAGCTATGAAATATCCATCTCCTTAATGAGTATTATAGCCTTACATTCCATCTTCACCAAGTCAGACACAAGCAAGGTGAACTTGTTCATACAGGCTTTAGAGTCACCAAAGAAAGAGCATAGTTGGATAATTTTATGAATTTGAAGGCATACTCCCTCACACTCATGCCACCTTACCTCAAATTCATGAACTCCATCACTTTAGCTTTCCTTAGTTCATGTAGGAAGAAACAATTAAGAAAATCGGCCTTAAATATCCCCCAATTAATAGAACTGTTTTAACTCTTTTGGATCTTCATTATATGAATCAAACTTGAGCAACTTCCTTAAGTTGATAAGTCGCCAATTCAGCCTTCTCCTTGAAAGATACCCCATAATTTCCACCACTTTATAGGCCTCATCAATGAACTCTTGTGGATCCTCATCCATCTTGGAACCATGGAACTCCAGAGGATTCATCCTAGAAAATGCTATCACCCCTAAAGCCGAAGTAGGAGTCTTTGGAGAAGCAATAACATGAGCCAACATAGTAATAGCAAACCTCAACTCCTCACTAATAACTTGGTCAGCTTGAGGGCCTTGAGGGACTTGAGGAGCCGGAGGAACTTGATCCTCATTGGCATTAACTTCCCTAGGCAATGGAGTATGTCATGGAGGCATTGTATGAAAATGCAAAAGGGCAAGCATTAGGGAATGAGAGTCTTAAAAGCATGACATAGATCACAAAAGAAGCAAAGATTTTCTCAATATCTTATAGTATCTCACCCATGGATGTGGTGCACTTCACACATATAAACAAGACTCTACTAGATGCGGCATATTGGACTCCCTAGGATATTTTCAAACTTTCTACTTTGATATCAAGTTTGTCACGATTCAAACCTAGGGTCTGGTCGTGACACGGTGAATATGACACCCGAAGGCGGCCCATTCAAGCCTATTTTTCCTATCATAAGCATATATAAGGGTAAAGTAAGTAATTCATAAGAGAGTAAGCAAGTGGAACATAACAACATAGGGGTCAAATGTTTCCCTTAGGGGAATTGCATCAACCATAGTCCAATACATGCCTCTATGTAAAGATCTTCATGGCATCTAGCACACAGCTCACTAGCTCATCCTCAAGATGTAATATCAAGAAAAGTCATAAAGTCTCAATATAAGAAAAAATCATATGAAAGGGCTTGTTCATGAAGCATAGGAACTCACCAACAATCTTCAAAGCTCAAGTCCAACTCTAGCCAAGAAATAGAGGAATAGTCTCGTCATCCATCCCTGCATAGTTAGATCATGTAGGCAGAGAAGTGTGTATTAGTATACTAAGTATATAGGTATTCTATGCATCGTGAACATCCTAATATAAAATCAATATACATAGTCATAATCAATAAAATAAAGAAAAGATATGAATGATCAACGCATGTTTAAAACCATGAATAGAAGAATCACAAAACCTTTCATCACCTAATATACATATATGGGAATAAGACCATAACTGACAATAAGACCATGCAGACTATTACATGGAATCACAAAGTTCCCTCTGCACCAAGCGAAAGAGGAGTTTACTTTGTCAAGGTAAATTTGACCCCACACTTTAGGCTTATTCTTAGAACAGTGTCACACGAACATAAAAGATACTACCCTTTAGGATTAACCCTCACATAGTAAGTATCACATGAACATAATGTTAAATGGATCAAATAGCTAGTCTTATAGGTACATAATCATAAATCTTTGCTGGCACGTAGTCATGAGACTTGAAGATTTATATAAGGATCCTTGGGGATAGTCTCTCTCACATAAGTTCATTCGGTGCCAATTCATATCCCACAAAATACATAATCCTGCATATACGTAGCTTTGAACATAATTCATCATCATAATTTCATGAAAATATCTCATATCATAGGAATAATCCATCTATATAAATTTTCATATAGTATGGGTATACTCCCTATCTTATCATCATTTCATCAACATCAGGGTCTTAAGTCACCCTCATCATCATATCATCATCATCATAACATCATCATCATCATCATTATTAAAACATATTTTCATACTTTATATCATAATTTATAAAAATCTTAACCTTATCATAGGAAATTAGGACCATGGATGAGTTCATGAGCAATTGAGATAAAATCATGCAATTGGATGTAAATCATGTAGGAATCATATAATTAAAATCAATTTGGATCATCAGTAAAGGAAATCACATTAGTTCAACAAGGCCTAATCATCATATACTTGAAATCACTTTAATTTACTTGGGAATTATGGGAATCATGTAATTCTTCACACGTCATGCATAAATATGTGTAATATAATCATGATCCAACAATTTGAAATGTCATCATAAAAATCTATAGAAATTCATCCTTAAACTTTGAGGAAAAAAAGATAATTGAGTTGGGGTTTATGAATGAATCTAGTCCATTAATGAAGCCCTACATACCTCAAGTGAGAACCCAAAATTTGAAGAAGAAAATTCTAGAAGTTCCTTAGCCAAACCTTTAAACCCCAGCATCAATGGGGAGAATTCCTTAGAGAGAGAATTTTTGAGAACTTTGGAGAGGGTTTTGAGAGTGAATGAGTTAAAATGAAATAGGAATAGGTTTTACAAGATTTAAAAGTTGGTTAAGTTAGTTAGAAGGGTCAAAACAATATGGTTTAGGAGTTAAACGAATTAGAGTTAATCAAAATATCCTTCACTCAAAGTCTGCCGGACCCATCCACGAAAGCCCATTCATGACCCCTAATCCATTACACGAGTCGTGATTTGATTCATACTAGGCATGTCCTAGAAATTAAGCCACCAAAATTTTCACCTTGAAACCACAAACCATAGAAAATTTTCCTCTCTCAGGTCCTATCCACGACTCAAACTACGGGTCATATAGAGAAGCATGACCCATCATGAATCATAAAGTCTCATATTCTAGCAGCGAATACTCCGGCTAGGATAGATTTTCCTGTAGAATAAATTAAAATGGATCAAGGTGGTCCGCGCCTAAAGCGTGGTAGACCGATGGGATCAAAAGACATAGTTCCTCAAAAAGGAAAAACTTCAACCACGAACCCTTTCTATGGCTCGTGCTCTAGTCCACGAGCCATAGATTGGCTCGTAAAATCAAATCAATTCATAATTCTATAACTTTTTCATTTTTTAGGCTTTTCTACATGTAGAGTGTTATATATATTACAACTAGTAAGAACATGTACAACATATTCAAGGAGTAGTGTCATGGTATATATTATTTATAAATAATATTGTATTGAGATAGGTGCAATGATCCAAATAGGTGTTACTTAGATGAGGTAAAAATTTCGTGATCCAAATTGATCTGG
Source organism: Solanum virginianum (assembly GCA_000787875.1). Taxonomy (NCBI): domain Eukaryota; kingdom Viridiplantae; phylum Streptophyta; class Magnoliopsida; order Solanales; family Solanaceae; genus Solanum; species Solanum virginianum. Next base: position 10,801 of record DF367304.1, on the reverse strand, counting down.
ACTAGCACCATCTCACCATAACAAGAATAATCTATCACATTGTCATCATGGTGGGATGAAATCTTCCATAACAGGATCATTGGGGCCAAAAGATTTGAGATACAGATTCTTTTTTTCTCCTCCTATTTAGAGATAAAATAATGAGAGTTGCCCTAGAATTCCTCAACAAGCTTCTCTAGGATTGGGTGGAAGGGATAGAAGAGACCCTAGTGCAAAAAAGACCACAACCAATGGATTTTAAGCTTGCCTCAATTATTTTACCATCCAAAAGTTTGAAATTGTACTATCCTCCTTCCATACCTACTTGACGCTTAGATAGACTAGATTTTTCCTTCTTGGGTAGTTATAAACTTGTTCCTAGTGTATAATATAATGTAGATTGACGAGAAAAATCATGCTTAGACCTTCGAGCATGAGTCGGATGGTTCATTATAGTGGTTATTGTTGTTAGGGAAAGAATATAATATGTGGATTGTGATTAGTCTGTGACTAACGGTAATAACCTAGTCTTTGGTTGTTTGCCTTAGTACTTATTGTTGAGATGATTGATGGTCGTTGTAAAGTTTATGTGTAAAATAATTTCTAAATTATTGTGAGATCCTAAGACTACTGATAATCAAGGGTATCTAATATTTAATTATTGGTACTTATATATATATACACACACACATGGTTATGTCCATGTTAACTGTTCTATGTGAATTACTTAGGTAATAATGTTTTCACAAAATAAAAGGATGAATATGAATTGTCTTCATATTGATAATATTATATAATGAATCTGTTGATTTAATTGTGGCTTCAAATATGGTGATTACATTGTGAGTGATGGTTTGACATTCCTATTTATGTGATATAAACTATTAACAAATTTGTAGTATTTTCTACTGTAGTAAATAGGGAATAATGATATGACCCTAATAAAGGATTTCTCATCACAACTACATATAATGAAATCCGTTATATGATGTGCCAGTAGCAAAATATTCATTGGGATTGTCATTACGAATTATGATTATAATTGTGGATCAAGTATCATATTCAAACATATTATTGAATCGAGTGTCATGTTCCAATACATTATTGGATCGGGCGTCGCCTTTTGACATACAGAGTATCACATTCTGATGCATATTAAATTGGGTGTTATGTTTCGATATGCTAAATATTGAATTGGGTATTACGTTTCAGCATGCTAACAGTTTGAGTGTAGAGACTCGTCAAAGCATGAAGGTTCATCTTCAAAAATACATATGTATCCTTTGGAGACTCGTCATCCTCGATTCACCTGATGTATCACTCCAAGCTGTGAGAGCTTGCTTAATAATCTTGTTTGTTTGTTTGTTTGTTTTCTATTTGAAGTGATCCAAAATTGAGTTCATATTTCGTACTTTATCTGGACTATTCTTAATGTAATGCTTGTAATTATGCTTACGATAAAGATAGTCTATGAAATGTTTAATTTTTTCACATTTGTGAATAACAATCATTTCCTTTAGTATTTGTTTGAGTTACCCTTTCTAGGAAATTCTCCATGTTTTCTTAGCATTCTTTAAAAGCTATTGGAATACGAACACTCGAATTAGTCTAAGGAATAAAATTCCATCTATTCCTTGATATACTTCAAACACCACATTTAATAAAAGCAAGTAATATATAATAGCTTATCGTGGAAACTTCAGCTCATAAAGGTCAAAAAATTATAACCTACACTTTTATAGGATTTAAATAAACTTCAATAAGCTTTGAGCCTCAACTAATTTAGATTACAACACTTGAAATTCGAGGAACGAAACTCTAATTTGTATGTATTGACAATCACTTTTGATTATTGAATCCATATTCCATTTGTTCCTAACTGAAAGAATAATCTAAGTTATGAAAGCAAAATATTACAACTCAATAATTACCAGCACAAACAAATTCGACTCAAGAACTACAAATCATAAGCATATGGAACAGATTCTTTAATCTCATTTCTTTGTATACATTGCATTTGAATCTCCAATAAGAACTCTCTCAAGTATGAATTCTTTCTTGCTTAATTGTATTCTACTTTTTGGTCTTAGATTCTTTGAATCTTACTGTGTTTATAAATGTCAGACTGCTTTATTTTTCAGTCAGAATTGGTATCCTTCTTTATACGACTTTCCTTCACTCGTAGACTTAGCAAGTCTTTTATCAGAGTGCTCTATGCACAGCCTCTAATTCTTTTTCTAACATCTTTTATCTTCTTTTAATTGCATTCGAACTCTGTCTAATAGGAGCATATTGTAGTAACCAGTTTCTCACATTTTTTTTTCTGTAAAAAATTCTAATAATATAGGCTATCATTAATGCTTGAATTACTCTTGGCAGTCTCAAGAGTCAAATTTTTCTCCTTCTTTGGTCCTTGTCTTTCCTTTTTCAGTTGTTTTTTAAGCTCATATGTTTTTATGTTCCTTATCAATTCATCCATAGTTCGGGTCTGAAACTTTTGCTTTAGTGATAACATCGATTTTGCTTTCTCATTATGATATTGAGACTCTTATGCATAAGCTTGTTAGATTTTATTATTTTTTCCACCAGTGGTGTATGCACGATTTTTTCAAAGTCGTGTCACGAACAAAAATAACTTAAGAAGAAAAATTAATGGAGCTTTTGCTTTAGGTCTCCAAAAACTTGAAGCCCTACTAATACTGAACTTTATGAAAAAAATTATTTTGTTTAAGTAATATGAAAATTAAATAAAATTATAAATTAAAAAGATAAATAATTGTGTACTTTATACATTAGATAATATTTTTAAAATTTTAAATTAATAGTCCATAGTCAATGGTGATACGCATATTCAAAAATTAATAAAATAAAATATATATGTAAATTTAAACATCAATTTTATTAATCCTAAATTATTTCATCGTAACAAGCAAATAGAAAAGAATAAAATTATTATTATGAACAAATAAAAATAAAAACCTTAAATACATAATAATGAATAAAATAAAACGAAAATACCAACATGATATGCAGATTCGAGATGTCGAATAACAATGATTGATAAACAAGAACTATTTTTTTTTTGAAGAAACTCAGAAGTCACAAACATATAAATATAAGGAGCCAATAATATTTTTATTTTCATCTGACTATAATTCTAATTAATAAAGGACTCAAAGATTTTAAGTTTTATTTCAATTCTATTTTCTTTTATTAAATAAGAGGGAGTTGGGATGAAGCAGACACGTCTCTGTCGAGGTGTCTGCTTCAGCAGAGGTATTTTCAAAAGTTTCTTTAAAATTTATTTCTTTTGTTCTACTTTAATTTTAATTGGTGTGTAATTTTTTTAAAATTTTGTGGCTCGCTTTAATTATAATGTATCGTTTTTAATTTATATCCTTCAATTATAGCTTTGTTATTTTAAGTGTCAGTAATATTTGTGTATATTTTATAACTATTTTGAGTAAAAAGGCAATGATTAATGACGAAAAATACTTTAATTAAAAACATCTCAATGAATCTTTTTCAAATTAGATTTGCACAAAAAAAAGATGATTTACTATCATACAAATATATATTATAATTTATTTAGAGTAAAAATCTAAAATCATTTAATCTATCACTTAAAACGTATGAATACTAATAATAATTTAGATATTTACATTACAGATGATTTAGTAGGAGTATCATTTAATTATATTACTTAAATAATTAATTTATTAATAAACATTGGACTTCCTTGTTATTATGTGTCTCAAACGTTTAATCTTTCGATCCCATCCTCATAAAAAAAAAAGTTAAAGAACATTGACCCATTTATTTCTTGTTTAGAAAAAGGGTTAGAAAGAAGAGTATTTTAAAACTATTTTGATATTGAGGGTATTTTTTAAATAAAAAATATAATGAGGGATAAGATTAATCCAAGTTGAGAAGTCATATTTCCGTTTTAAAATGAAATATTCCACGATGGAAAAATTATCAAATGATGAGGTGGCAGTTTGACCAATTCAATTTTTGAGTTTATAACCTGCCACCCTGTCATTTTCACTATTTTGTTTGGCTTACTTGCGACCTGGACTCCTCTTCTCTCATCTTCTTTATTCTCTCTCTCTCTCTCTCTCTCTCTCTCTCTCTCTCTCTCTCTCTCTCTCTCTCTCTCCATATTCATTGATGAAAACAAGCTTTGAATTGGTAATTTCTTCATTCCCTTTTTTTCACCTTTTTCTCATTTCTTTTTCATCATCAATCATTTGTTTTTTTGCAGTAATTTTCTCAAGAATCAAATGTCTGCTACAAGCACGCCAACGACCAGAGTTTTTTTATTTATCCTTTCCAGTGAGTTGTTTCTTCTGACTAATGTTTTTATTTTCCATTAATTATATTTTATGAAATTCAACAGCTTGAATATTTGAATGGAGTTCTTTTTAATTCTTTTACGTTGAATTTCTGTCCCCCCCCCCCCCCCCCCCCC
>DF367305.1:0-10970 GCA_000787875.1 Solanum virginianum | reverse complement strand
CAAATAATGAAATGCATATGAGATGAAACAACTTATGGACTTTATTTGGCAACAAGAACCCATATAACTTGGTATCCACGTATGTATGTAGATTTGAAGGTGATTATGCATGGGAGCTTATGAACATGTAAAAGAGTGGGGACACGGTTACTAGTTGTGTCGGAGTTGGTAAGTGCCTTTATGTGCCAAGGAAGAATCTAGATTTCATGCCAAGTAATACGAAAGCAAATAGTTTTACATACCTCACCGTATGACCCCGCTATTACCTTGAGATAACCTTACCTTCCTCCAATTATTTATCTATAACATAGTAGGTGATAAAATTAGCATTAGCATCCAATATACAGATCTTGGCAGCATATTCTTATAAAAAGCAACACACGGGCAGCAAACGGATAACTATAAACCCGAGCGTATTCTTTCAATCTTTTTACCTCTAATCATATTTTCTAATACATATTCCTATATACACATCATGTATAGCCTGTTTTAGAGTCGTAACAACCTTATAACAGCCCACAAAACAGAATACACAATAATTTTACACAACATACAAATGGATGGCATAACGTTACCTCCCTTCGCTATATTTCGACGTCGTAATACCAAACCTATCCAAACTTTAACCAAACTATTTTCAACACATTTATACATAATAACAGCCTTCAAACAGTCTTAGGAAAGTACCAAATCAGTCATGAAAGATGTGAGGCAATTGCCTGATATAAAGAAAATCATATTAAACACATAACTAAACATACTTACCTTTACCCTCAATATGTAGGGCTTCCCCAAGAACCCTTAAGGTCTTCATACTAAACATATAACTAAACATACCTGCCTTCACCCTCAATATGTAGGGCTTCCTTAAGAACCCTTAAGATCTCTTTTAGCTTCTTGAAAAACCAAGAAAAAGTTGAGTGGAAATTTGGAGAGCAATCTGATTTTTCTTGTGTTCAAGTTAGAATAACTTATGGGAGCTGCTCTAATCCCTTTTTAAAAGGGAAACTTGCCCGACTTACTAAGAAATTATCAGCATTACATACTAAGCTAGTGATGCAACTACTTAATCCATTTCATTTGGGCCTTATTAGGCTCCAAACAGATGGGCCTTTGCTGCCCAATTTATTTTCCTTTCTCTTGGTTAGTTTTGGCCCAATTCACCAAGTGAGTTGTGATGTACTTTGGCCCTTTTATATATTATTATTGGGCTGAAAATATATTCCATTTATGATGCTAAATCATAGTCTAAAGTTACACCCTTAACATGGATTTCACCCATAATTGGAATTGGACAAATTCGATGTCGGGCCTTGTCTCCGTTTAACTGGCAAGCTTAAGCTAAGCAAGTGGATGACTCACCTGCTAGCTTCCTAATTCCTACAAGTACCTTAATTCTGTCACCTTATTTAAGGTCGTAATCTCCTCAATTTGACACAAAACATGTATACATTCGACTCTCTCAAGCGTTAGATACACATATCGCCCTTTAACGCGAGACTCAAGCACTTTTAAAAATTGGCATTAATTTGAAAGTTCATATCATGTTTCATATGCCTAGTACTCATACATGTAATGTTTGGGGTGTTACAATTAAGGACAGTAAATTCAACTTTTAAAATATTAGACATTTTAATAAAATGAAATTCTTACCCTTTTTACCTGTTTAAAATAGCTTGCGATGGACAGAGCTTCATGCTGATAATGTGTTATGAAATAAATCTAGAATAAATTTAAGGAGAATTATTATCTAGAAAACCAAGGAAGAAGAGAAAGTTAGAGAAATATTATTGCTCCGTTTTGTGTTTATCTTACACTTCTATTCATTTACAATTTCGTAGGCTATTTATAACCAAATGAGGAGAAGACATTATCATTGATTTAGGGGCCATGAGGCACCCATTCTTGACTATTTTATCTTTCTTTCACCATTACAATTCATGCTTCTTTCTTTTACTGTTACCAGTTTATGCCTTCCTCCTAAAATTATTGACATTCACTAGAAAGAACTTTCCACGATCCAAGCCTAGGGCCTAGATGTGAAATGACGAATGGAATACTTAAAGGCAACTCAAACAAGCCTCTTAGCATATCATTTGTATATCCTTGGTTGTGGAAGAATAATTTAACAACAAGCAAGCAACAAATAACTCTAAAGGGAAGCGGGACTTTGGACTCACGCTATGAGGATATTAAGGGAAAGAGATTTGCATGAATAACATAACAAGCAAGTACTAAGAGGAGGGTAAGTAGGACTCAAGCTATGGGAAAATAGGGACGTAGAACTTTCATCACTTTCCATCACTATCAATAGCATCAAATAGCATCACATAAGGGATAGAGTCCAAGGGATAAGTCTCCATAAAATCTCAACATCAAATTATAGGTACATACCTCTAAACATGAATAGGATGGGGGACAAGACATATCCAAGGCTCACCCTCAAACTACAGAGTAAAGTGGAATAAAGTCTTCGCATAAGTAAAATAGAAGTAGGATATTGTCCCCGACTAGAGGATAAACATGAATAGGACGGAGGTCAAGACAATCCAAGGCTCCCCCTCAAACTAGAAAGTAAAGAGGAATAAAGTCTCTGCATAAGTAAAATAGAAGTATCCAAGCTAATCACGTGGAGGATATCGAGAAGCACTGGTCCCTACATGGTTAAATCATGTAGGAAAAAAGTATGTATTAGTACTTTGCATGTACTAGTATGTGGGCATGCAATACACAAAGCATGAGTCATAAAACTAGTGAACAACATGATCATTTAGAAAGATCACTTGAATTGTAAAACATATGATAATGAGAGACATAGGTTATTATGTATAAGTAAAGTAGTCATATCCTTTGGAAAAATATTGCTTTTAAATCAAAGAAGAACCATCTAATATAAATGAAACTCTAGAAATCATAATGAAGGACACCATATATACTTGGAAAGGAAGTAGTATACCTTTATGAGAAATACCAATGCCAATGACAAAGGGCCATAACATATGAGAAGAAAACCATGAAAGCTTTAGAGATAATGAGTAATACAACTTTAAGACACTCTTAGACATGACATAAAGAAACCATCTTAATCATCATAAGAGGGACAAAACTTTAGAGATAAGATCCACATACCTTGAACTTGAGATTTTCTTGAAAGGAACTTGAAGAAGATTTGGGCTTCACTTGGGTTCTTGAATTCCAACAAAACTTCTTGAAAATCTTGAGAATGGATAGAAGATTTGGTGAAGATTCGAGAGGAATTTGAGAGTATTTCTTTGAGTTAAATCTCATCTATATAGGCAAAGGGTTATTACCCAAATGCCCTGAACTGAAACAAAGGAAATTCAAGAATTTTTTACCTAAGGTGCGCCAAATCTGCGTCGTGGACTTGTCGCAGACAACCATTAGTTTACAAAATTTTATCAAAAAAATATTTTTTTGACACGAGCAACCTATACTTTGTAGGTAATCATTTTTTCATATAATTTTGCCCTCTGAACAAGAATATAAAGTTGGATTTGTGAAATCCTGCACAAATTTTAAAATATTCAAAAAATGCATCACTGGGTCTTTCAGAGCTACTTCGAGGGGTGTTACACTATCCCCCTTTGGGAACTTTCATCCTCGAATGTGATAGAGATAACATCTCCTTATTAAAACAATAATGCAAATTAAATATTATTTTCATGCAACTTTCGAAGTCTCTAACATGGACATCATTTAAAAGCACGAGTAGCACATTTTCATAATTGCGCATGAAACTTCGATCAACTCTCTTCATGAGCATGCATGCATAATAAGTAACATGTCAAGACTAGATAAATAATGTATGGGAATGATCATAAACTACCATTGTTACCAATATGCTAAGACAACCACTTACTAAAACATCAACCATAGCACCACAACTTACAAATTTATTTGGTACCAACCATTACCATATTCAAGGAAAACACACATGTACCAGGCATAGCATTACGAGCTCTCTCTTCCCTTCCTTGCGAACACCGAGCAATCCCTTCTCTTGTGCCCTCACTCACCACACTCAAAGCAACCTTCTTGAGCGACTATCATTAGTAAGAGGAATAACCTTAGGTACTTCTAATGGTATGACATGAATTGTAATGAGAGAAACATTTTCTAAAACCCCTTATAGCCTCCTATCCATAGTTGCGGTGCGCTTCACAACCATGAACAAGACTCTACTTGATGCAGTGTGTTGGATGTCTGAGGACCATTTATAAACCTAATGCTCTGATACCAAGCTTGGCATGACCCAAGCCTAGGGCCTAGACGTGACACAACGAATGGAAAACCCGAAGGCAACCCAAACAAGCCTCTTAGCATATCATTTGCATATCCTTGGTTGGGGAAGCATAATTTGACAACAAGCAAGCAACAAAAATTCTAAGAGGAACAGGATTGTGGACTCAAGCTATGGGGATGTTAAGGGAAAGGGATTTACATAAATCACATAACAAGCAAGTACTAAGGGGAGGGTAAGTAGGACTCAAGCTATGGGGAAATAGGGACTTAGGACTTTCATCATTTTCCATCATTATCAATAGCATCGAATAACATCACACAAGGGATATGGTCTAAGGGATAAGTCTCCATAAAATCTCAACATCAAATTATAGGTACATAGAGTAGTATCTAACAACACCTCTAAACATGAATAGGACGGAGGTCAAGACAATCCAAGGCTCACCCTCAAACTAGAAAGTAAAGAGGAATAAAGTCTCTGCATAAGTAAAATAGAAGTAAGATATTGTCCCCAAACCAGAGGACTCACCACAAGCATAATCTTCATAAATCCAAGCTAGCCACATGGAGGATATCGACAAACACTCCCTATACCGTTAAATCATATAAGCAAAAAGTATGCATTAATACTTTGAATGTACTAGTATGTGGACATGTAATGCACAAAACATGAGTCATAAATTAGTGAACAACATAATCATTTAGAAACATCACTTGAACCGTAAAACATATGATAATGAGTGACATAGGTTATCATGCATAAGTAAAGTAGCCATATCCTTTGGAAAAATATTTCTTTTAAATCAAAGAAGCACCACCTAATATAAATGAAACTCTAGAAATCATAATGAAGGGCACCATATATACTTGAAAAGGAAGTAGTATACCTTTATGAGAAATACCAATGCCAATAACAAAGGGCCATAACATATGCGAAAAAAATCATGAAAGCTTTAGAGAAAATGAGTTATATAACTTTAAAACATCCTTGGACATGACATAAAGGAACCATCTTAATCATCATAAAGAGGGACAACTTAGGACCATAAAGAGAACTTGAACATGTGTAAGAGCAATTTTTAACCGACATAAATCATGTGAGCTAAGCCATGGAGTCCCGATGTTTCCCCTACACAGAAAAAAAGGGGGAAGTCACTTGCTGAGAAGACCTTCTAAGATGCCATAGCGGATCCACTGAAGCAAGCTATTGAGCAACCTCTACTAACGAGTGGTCTAGGAGTCAACCTCTACTAGCGGTGACCCATATTTCCTACGGTGGCACATAGTTATGGGACAATGAAATTCTACTAATGGTCTCTTGCCCTAGCTATTGGGGAGTATCCGCATTTATCCCAAGTCCACTCGGTGCTAAGTGTGGCTTTCACGGAATGACCATAACTTGAATCATAGAATCTCTAGTATGGAGATGTATTCTACTAACCCATACCATAACATCTTGAAATAATGGAGAGGTATTCTACTAACCCATCCCATAAGACTTTTGAACATAAATCATCATCATAAGGATAGCTCCTAGATTTTGTCTATGCCTCTACTATCGGGTCATCATCATAATCTTTTCTATGCCTCTACTATCGGGTCATCATCATAATCTTTTCTATGTCTCTACTATCGGCTCATCATCATAATCTTTTCTATGCCTCTACTATCAGTTCATCATCATCTCATAAGATTTACTAGGTGGAGGACTCATACCTCAATAATTCATTCATGCTAAACTTCATAAGACTAGTCTCGTTGGACATACAAATATGGGGGTAATCATGACATACACAACTTGTATAACATAACATCAAAGGAGGGCTTTACAATAACGTGTAGCTTTCATAATATTTCAACAAATTCACATCATACTTGATATACCGCATTCTTTATCACATTCATGAACTAGTACACAGATAGTGAAACATTTTCATCATTCATAAGAAACTTCATCATTGGACCCTCCTCATTAGAAATCATTCAAAATTAACAAACTCAATATGACAACTAGATGGGCTCATGCATGTAATTTTAAATAATGTAACTCAAGAGGACATGCATGAAAGTAACGCAATTTATCAATTTATATCATCCCTAGAATAACCCACCTTCATCATACATGTCATCTTTCAAAACATAGACATAGAATCATGAAATTCGTCTCACACAATCGTCAACTTCATAGTTATTGTCATAACATGAATAATCTCATACCAACTCAATATTATCAAAGACTAGCTCATCAAAATCAATGTTTTATAAAATCAAAGAAAGGGAGCTTTATATCATTCAAAACATTCACAAGGTTCTCAAGAGCTCATAGCATGCATAATATCTCTTCAACATTCTTAATAGCCATAATTTAAATGTCTTACAATAATACATTCATCAACATAAAAGTTTGTCAGTTTCTTTAGTCAAAACTTGGTGGGTAATATGCATATAAGCTTAAAAACATGTAATTCAAGAGTATAAAACAAGAGAGGAGTAAAATCAATTCATATAGAAATCATTCAATCCAACCCACCAACATTTTAGTAGAAACCCCAATTTGGGTGTCACGAAATCCAACTAAAATCCACAAGTTCTTGCATAACTTTTTATAGCATCATAGAGTATATAACTTTAAATCATAAAATTCATCACAATATTACATAATAAAATCATTACTTGAAGAATTCAAATAAAAATCATGTGTACAATGCATACTCAGAATTACCCATAAAGAATATAACCTTGAAATCGTGTAATTTTATGAAAAAGGGAGAGTTGAGCTCCATGGGTGAAAGGATCTATGGATCAAGACCCACATACCTTAAACTTGAGATTTTCTTGAAAGGAACTTGAAGAAGATTTGGCTTTATGTTGGGTTCTTGAATTTCAACAAAACTTCTAGAAAATCTTGAGAATGGATGAAAGATTTGGTGAAGATTAAGGAGGAATTTGAGAGTGTTTCTTTGAGTTATAGGGCAAAAAATGGCTGAAAAATGTGAAGTTCTCGTCTATATAGGCATAGGGCTATTACCCAATGCTCTAAAACAAAGAAAATTTGAGAATTTTTTACCTAAGGCGCGGCAAGTTCATGTCTCGGATATGTCGCAGACAGCCACTGGTTTACTAAATTTCACCGAAAAAATTATTTTTTTGACATGGGCAACCTATACCTTGTAGGTATTCGTTTCTCCATGCAGTTTTTTCCTCTGATCACGAATATAAAATCAGATTTGCGAAATTTTGCACAAATTTTAAAATATTAAAAAAAAATTCATCATTGAGTCTTTTCGAGCTACGTTGAGGGGGTGTTACAGAACTATTCAATAATAATAGCATGCATTCTATATCATTTTTATTAGAGAAATATTTGTTTGAAATGCATTTAGCTAGATATATTAGATCACTGATGTTCAAGTTATATCAAGTGGTGATATTCCTACAGTGAAATGTATCACCTTTTCTTATAACTAGAATGAGTAAAAATGTATGTATAGTCTAAATGTATGTATAGTCTAACTTTATTCATATGTGTGTGTGTGTGATTGACATGAAAAAGTCAAGCTATGTTAGGAGGATCTATATGTTAGGAGGACCGATTGACATGAAAAAGTCAAGCTATGTGATTTCGCTTATTTCAACTAAGTGAGATTAGTTAGTGTAACTGTGCAAGTAGCATTTTTCTTCATAAATAAAAATATTATCTTAAGAAATTGATAGTTCATATTTTGACTCAAGCATATCAAATACTACTAAGCCAAAGATAAAATTAATAATATCAATTTTTTGTAGTAGTACATTTCATGTGTAAAAAAAATTAGTAAATGGAGAAGCAAGTTCTCAAAAAGAAAAAAAGGTAAATGGAGAAAAGTAAGCATATCATGATCCTTTATTCCTCAGAAGTGTATTTTTCATGTTCTAATTTTAACAGTTAAGTGATTATGAAATGCTGCTTTTTTTTTTTTTGGTAGTATGAGTTTTGGACAGTTTGTAGTTAATTTTAAAATGTTTAAAAATCAAGAGTATTTATGTCAATTATGCACCTATATATGTCTTAAAAATCAAGTAAGCGCGTCTTATTAGGAATAACATCAATTAAATAAGTTTATATGCAATTTGTCGAGTAAATGTTAATATTTAAGTGATTTGAATGCAGATGCTAAAAATATTTGATGATGTATATTGTTGGAAAACTAAATGTGCAACGGAAGCATATAAGGATCATACTGCTTAGATGAATAATAGATAACACATACGTTTATGCTAGAACACATATAATGATGCTAGAACTTATAAACTTTATAAAATTTAATTTGATAAATACCTCTTGAAACTCCCTATTATGGAAATAATTCAAGTAATTAATTTAAAATTATTCTTACCATAATAAATTACAAATCATTCCACTAAAGATTCATACTAACACTCCTCTATTTATATTTCAAAATTTTCTATTAAACACTTATGTAATTCCCCATGTTAAGATTACATATACTAATCAATACATTAAATTAATCACAAATTTAATTTAAAGATTAATTTCCTTTAGGACACTACTTAACTTATTTCATGTGTCAGATTCATAAATCCACTTCCAAGGTTTGACATGATGAAAACTTATAAGCTTCTCAAAAGGCATATCATCAATCTCTATATCGAGACATGGATTCTGTCAACTAACTTATTATTTCACCATATATAATATTACCATCCAATCTATCAGGTATATTGACTCATCTTCATAATCTCACCTTTTAATAAATCAAAACGGTAAATAATATATATTGATCATAATAGTTATATCAGGATTGAGAATATAAGTGCATTTAACAGTTTAAAGAATATGTTTTAATTAATCAGTCTAAAACAACTATCTCTACTCGATCTCGTTCAATACATACAATATGCATTAGCACAAGAAGTTGGAACTACACTATTCCCATAATCAAGATAAATTATATATAATCATGTGCTACAATCATACTGATGGTTTGTCCAATTTCCACCTTAGATTGTGAATAAAAAGCTTTATACTTATAAGAATCGATGATTTAATCTTCTATGTATAAGCTAAAACTCTATAAACTAAATCATCTACTATATAAGTAAATGGATGCATAAACGATTATATGATCTATTAAAACTTTTATTAAGATTGGATGAATGATTGTTCTATAATAAATACTATATCTAAACTCATGGTTAATAATATATATTTCATGGTTAATAGTCTATATTCCAATAATCTCCCACTTAGACTTTTAACCATCGCAATTATTATAATATACTACATCTAAATTCATGGTTAATAGTATATACCCTAACAATCTCCCACTTAGATATTCAATCTTGGAAATTGTTAGAATCCTATGTCTAAATCCATGATTAATAGTATATACTCTAACAATCTCCCACTTAGACTTTTAACTATGCATTTACAACTTCCATAGGTATTTCTTTTATTTATTTATTTTTATTAAAAGGATCTTACCAGGTTGTTTTCTTATGCAACTCCATCTAGTAGTGCTTAGTCGTAACTAATCAATTTTGTACAAGATCTCATGGGACCTTATCATGAAACTCTCCAAGAGTGTACTTCTTTTCAGGAGTTCTATCATGAAACTGTCTCAAGAAGACATAACAAATCAATCTTCATTACGATTCTCCCGCTATGACTAAGTACTACTACTATAGTCACATTTCCATATTCTTAAGTCTTAATATTTTCCTCAAACTTCATAATGATTCTCCCACTACGATTAAGTACTACTACTATAGTCACATTTCCATATTCTTAAGTCTTAATATTTTCCTCAAAACCTTTTGGTATTGAAATATTAACAACTTATTCATGTAGTGCCCTTTAATTTGCTCAAACATCACTCGCATTACTTGAGGTAGTAAATTATCTTATGTCAAGTAACGTTTCTCCCACTATTTAAATACAATCGAACATCAGTTCTGACATACCAATTAGATGTTCTTGAGCGTCTAAATTTACAACTGACTCATTTGTTATTTCTTGTTCAGTTCCTGTAAAAACTAGTTTACTTCTAGGAACATGATTTACTAAATAGTTCTTTTCTATAAATCTGGCAGTTGTGTTAACAAGATATATTTTCTTCAAGACAATAAGATAAACCTTCTTTTATTCTTTTTGAATATCCAGCTAACACACACACACATATTCATAATCAATTCCAACTTGTTTGTTTTCTCTTTCAGTATATATGCTAGACAATTTTATATCTGAACATAACACAGACTAGACTTACGTCAAGTCCATACTAGTTTTATAGTTATCAAAGTTACAAACATGCAAGGAATTAAATTCCAAATGCGACATATAGTTCTTAGGATATAGTCCAAAAGAAGTAAAACAACTTTAAATAAGTCAATCATTAATCTTACCATCTCCATAAGAGTCTATTTTTCTTTCTTCTTTTACACCAATCTATTATAAAGTGTCCAGTGTAAATAATTGAAATGCAATTACTCTATCAAATAAGTGACTGATGAACTCTGCAAAGAGGTATACCCCCACTACAATCAGATTGCAGGGACTCTATGTATTTTTCATGAAGCTATCTTTATTTTTGTCAAAATATCTTGAGTTTATCAAAAAAAAAAAAGACTCACATAGCATCAAAAAATATATATTGATATCATGAGTAACCTTTTATGAATATTCCACAATACTCAAAATCACCTCT
>DF367306.1:6925-32680 GCA_000787875.1 Solanum virginianum | reverse complement strand
GGAGGGGTATTTTTGAGCCAAAAATATAACGGAGGGGTATTTCTGCTCCATTTCAAATAATTCAGGGGTAATTTTTACCCTTTTTTCAAAATTATATGAAAAGTATTATAAGTTACAATAATTAGCAACTTAATTTATTATGAAAACCAAAAATCTATTTATTCTCAAAATTCTATCAATCCCGAATAAATTAGATAGAAAAAAGTAAGAAATTATTTAAAATATCATTAAAAAAATATTATAAATCACAATAATTAACAAAAAAATTAAAAGATATAAAAAAAATTTGAATTATTCTTGAAATCCTATCAACACTACATAAATTCAGAAAAAGAGAATAACTTATATTATTCAAGAATGATGTAAAATGCACTAAAAATTAAAATAATAAAAAGACATATAAAAAAAAAGGTTGATAAATAATCAAAATTTTATCAGTATCACATAAATTAAAATAAAAAAGTAACAAAAATTATTTGAATATGACATAAAAATATTATAAATCACAATATTAACAACAAAAAGTTTAGAAGACATAAAAAATATGGTTGACTCTTGGATTCCATCAGAGCCACAAAATTTGATACAAAAGAGCAACATATATTTTATAAAAATTACAAAAAATACTATAAATTACAATTAATAATGTAAAATATCTAAAATTATATTAAAAGATTGATTGACTCAGTAATTGTTATTGCCCCACATAAATTCAAATAAAAAATATACACATCAAGTCCATGCTAGTACGGAGTCCAAAATCTAAGTATAAAAATAAATAGCACCGATTGAATAATTAAAACATAAATACATGATATGTATGACATCGTAATTTATGATAAGCTTGCTAGTTCTCATTATTTTATTAGAAAATTTAATTGTTGGTTATAAAAAAAAATATACCAAAATAAAGGGATAAAAGGATAATGTTTTTCAAATTTTTAGGATAGTCTAACCTGATCTAAAGTGACCGTCTAAAATAAATGCTAAGAAAAGCAATAAATAAAAATTAATTTTGAAATAATTTACCATCTAAGATGAATATATTATTTCGAATGTTATTCGTTATTGAATTGTATAAATCTGCACACATAATGTAACTATGTAAGGATCATATGAAGAGTGTTTTCGTTTTAATGGTTTTTCGTATACGTTTTATTTTAATAAAATAAATGAACTGACGAAAGTTCAATTAGGTTATGTTATATGAAAATTTGAAAAAAAAATATTTGTTTTATTATGTTTCTCAAGCTGTGAGCAGAGCGTATGCACACTGTTTCATGATTAGATCATTTGAACTCAACATTTTCGACCTAAAATATAAATTTTTTTATAAAAAATTATTAAAATTTTAATAAATAATGCCTAAACTCGTGATTCAAATTATACGATTTTTTCAATTCTTTAGTACATTTCTTTTCAAGTTATTAGATGGATGTATGGAAGGGATGTGTAAACTGTCAAAGGCAATAACTTGTCCATATTTCCATTAGTTGGATGCTTGACCAATTTTAAGCTATGAAAACAATTGGTAATAAATGAAATGACTTGTCCATATTCCCATCCACTTCAATATATACCAGGTATAAAGAGGCAAAGTTAGAATTTAAATTTTATTGGTTTTGATTTTACAATGATGAATTTAAATAATAATAACAATTGAGTTTCAATTTTAATATTTTTATATATTTAATAAATTTATTAATATAAATATACTATTTAAGCGAAATTTATTGAGTACAGCTAAATTCACATATAGACCACAAACTAGCTCCACTAGTGCCTAGCTATAACCACTTGATAGTTACTATAAAAGGAGGAGAGAGAATAGATGAATAGAGGGGATATGGAAGAAGTGAAGGAAAAGGGAAAAGTATGTGTAACAGGAGGAAGTGGATATCTTGGATCATGGATGGTTATGAGACTTCTCGAACTTGGTTATTTTGTTAACACAACTATTAGGTCTCATTCAGGTATGATATATGTTCATACAAATATTTTGTTTTTAATCATAAATTTTAAAAGTTTTTAGTTTTTTAAATATCATGTCAAATTAAAATAATACCACATAAAATGAGATAGAAGTGCTTCATGTGAAGATGTACATCATTTTTAATCCTTAGAGGAAGAAATGAAAAATAATAGAATTCATGAAATTTTGGCCCTTGATGAAGATGAATTAACTTTGTAGATTGATTAATTAGAAATATCGTTTGATAATTTTATGGTCTTTTTGCTTGTAATAGATCTTCATTTTTATACACTATAAAATATTTGCAAAAGTTTTTCTTTTATTTTTTTAAATTTTTTTATATCAAGTCAAACTAAATGATATTGCCATATAATACAGGAAGTTTCAAGTTTCTAAAGGCTTTTTTTAACAAAAAATTTCATTTTGGTAGATGGCAATAGGGATTTGAGCTACCTCACAAATCTCCCTAATGCACAAGAAAAGCTACATATTTTCAATGTTGATTTGGACAATCCAGAGGGTTTCAATGAAGCAATTGAAGGCTGCATTGGGGTATTTCATGTTGCACATCCAATTGATTTTGAGAATAAAGAAACTGAAGAAACAATAACACAAAGATCTATCGATGGAACTTTACATATTTTACAAGCATGTCTTGATTCGAAGACAGTTAAACGTGTCGTATACACTTCTAGCTCAACTACAGTTATGGTTGAGAATTCATCAGACGTAGTAGACGAAAGCTCATGGACGGATGTAGATATTATAAGAACCTTAAAGCCTTTTGCAAGTTCTTACACAGTTAGCAAGACATTAACAGAAAAAGCAGCTCTGGAATTTGCAGAGAAAAATGGAATTGATCTTGTGACTGTAATCCCAACTTGGATACATGGACCTTTTATTACTCCTCAAATTCCAGGCTCTGTTCGTTCATCCATGGGAATGATTCTTGGTATGTATTACTCCCTCCGTTTTATTTTATGTGGCAGCTTTTGACTTAACACAATGTTTAAAAGAAAAGAGAACACTTTTAAAATTTAGGGTTTAAAATTATTCTTAGATATTTGTGTGGCTGAGAATCATTTTATTAAGGCTAAAAAAGAAATTTTAACAGTAAATTGTTTCTAATTTGAATAAGATGACATTCTTTTTTGAGACGGATCAAAAAAAAAAAAAGATGTCACATGAAACATAACGGAAGAAATAGTAAAGTTTTGTTATATAAATTATTCTAGTGGGTAAATTTTATTTCTTTAATCTGACAAACAAGTATTAACGCTAACAAAAATAACATGGACAGAGAGTCCACGGACAGGATGGATCCAAAAAAATTTAAGGGAAATTGATTTTCTCTGTGAGTTTTACTTTTAAAAAATATATTTTAGTAGAAAACCAATCAACATTTTAAAAAAAAAATATATTTTTAATAAATATCAATGCAGTCCCTTGGGTATTTATTATTTTTTTTTAACAAAATTGACGGACAAGGACAGTTTTTGAAGTGTAAAATTGCAGTTGACAACACAATGAAAATAATTCATTAAAGAGCATGTGTATTTAAGTGGTAGAATTACCTAAAATTATAGAAAGTACATGAATTTGATTTCAAGTAACTACATTTTTTTTAGGTATATTTTCTGAAAAATCTATCTCATATTTGTCAGTTTTCTAAGACCGACAAAAATTGACGGGCAGAGTGAGGTGTCCCACCGTTTTAACTGATCATGTCCGTTAATTTCAGAAAAGGGACAAAGAAAAGATGGACGATGCACTGTCCATGAATTTTGCGTTTATTTTTCTTGAAAAATCAAGCTCGTGCATTAGTCTTGAACCAATTTTTAGTACCATAATTCTTTTATTTGTGTTATAATGGATCGGTAATCTCTTAAATTAACTCTTAAATTCTATTCTCATTTAGGGTGTGAATTTTTATGTGCTTTTTCTTAAAACATCAATGTAAATAAGACGAAATGAAGATGATCATAATTTTAAAGTACTAATAACAACAACAACAACAACAACAACATACCCAGTGAAATCCCACAAGTGGGGTCTGGGGAGGGTAGGATGTACGCAGACCATACCACTACCTAAGTAGAGAGGCTGTTTCCTGGGAACCCTCATCTCAAAAACCCATCTGCAGAACGACCTAGATATGATCAAAAGTAAAAGAAAAACATCAATGTATATATTATGCTAAATTGTAGTTGAAAATTTTTGCAGGTCATCAAAATTACATCATAAGTTATCCTTCATATGTACCTTTTGTACATGTGGATGATGTAACGAATGTTCATATCTTCCTTCTAGAATATCCCAGTGCAAAAGGAAGGTATATTTGTTCTGCTGTTGAAATATCACGAGAAAGACTAATTGAATTTCTTTCGACTAGATACTCCAAATTTCAGAAACAAATTAATGAGTAAGTATAAATATTTTACCTATCTTTAATATTGTTGCTTCTTTTAAAAATGTTTATTTTCTTTTACAAGTAAATAAGGAATGTTGAGTAGTTATTTCTTGTTTTAATAATTGGTTGAATTTTTTCTTTTGATAGTTTGCTATATTGTAGTACTATCTTCTTATAAGAATGAGGTGAAGATTTTTGTACTTGACTTTGTTTGTCTGTTAAACTCTTATACTTATCATTTTATCAATTAAATCTTTAAATTCAGCAAAATATAATATATTAATCACTTTTGATTATTGATCGAACTTATGTGACATTAATATTACTATATGTGATAGTACATTCCAAAGCACATAAATACAAAATTTTTCACTAAAAACATTTAAAATAATAATAATAATAATTAAATAAAATTTTTAAAAAACCATCTTTCTTCTTTAATTATCCCTCCTTCCTGCCCCCCATCCCCCCGCCCCCTACCTCGAATACCTACTTTCTTCTTCTCTGGCACTTTCTTCTTATCCAGTCTCCTCTGTTCTTCTCCTCCTCTATCAAATTTATCCACTACACCTGCTCTCTTCTTCTTCTTCATCATCTATTTCTTTTACACCCCCGCCCCCAATACCCCATCCCAAAAAAATAATTTTTTAAGATTTTAATAATATTAAAATTACTATTTTTGTTGGTTGGATTTAAAGAGGAGGTGTGAATATGTGTTAATGTCAATAGTGTGGTGAGTATTGAAAAATTTAAAACTTTATTGATAAGTTTGAAAATGCTTGAAGAAAAATTATGGATGTTGTGAATTTGTGAAACTAGATAAATAAGAAGGAACTCCGAGTGAGGGGTTAAGAAAAAATATATTTCATTACCTATATCTAGATATTAAAAGTTTAATCAGGAAATGTTTATTTTAGAAAAATGAAAAAAGTATACTTTATTTAATTTTCTGTTAATTTGCAGGTACACATGGGCAAGGAGTGAAGAAGTTAATTTCCCTAGATTTTCATCTAAAAAGCTTTTGGAGACTGGATTTCAATACAAGCATGGACTTGAGGAAATGTATGATGAAGCTATTGAATGTTGCAAACAAAGAAGCATAATATAATTTATTTGTGACGAAAAAAATTTGTTTCATTTTAAATTAAGATCTTTTATGTCCTCCTTCTAGTGTACTCTGTCTCCGTGTACTTATAGAACAGAATAAAGAAGTCGATATTTTGTGCTCTTAAATTTGCTAGTGGTTCAAATGAGTGGAGAGGGGGAGACAGTACATAGTTACATTTTCTTTTTCAAAAGTGTAGTACTCCTCAAGGTGTTGGAGATCTCGAGAGAGATAGATCGGGATGACATTAAACGGATTGGTGATGAAATGTATAAGTCCAAAAAATGTTAGACTAAGAAAGTAGCATATGTGAACTTGGTATAAAATAAGCGTCACGATCCAAGTCCAGAGCCTAAATGTGACACGGTGAATGGGAAACTCGAAGGGACTCCAAATAAGCCTCTTAGCATATCATTTACATATCCTTAGTTGCGGAAGCAAAATAAGACAACGACAAGTAACAAAAGAGTTTAAGGGAAGCAGTACTTGAACTTTCCATCTCATCATCAACATAAAAGAGCATAGAGGGAAATAAAGGACTAAGGGAAGTCTTTCATAATAACGTAGACATAAAAAGAGTCAAGCTCAATACATGCTATCCATATCCAACAACACCTCTACTTTGGATGGAACAACCCGCAAAAATAAGTATCCAAAAAAATATAAAACAAGTCTTAACAAAAGTATGAAAGTAAAGTAGAATGTCGTCCTTGGAGTGGAGGACTCACCAATAGTAGCCTTCAAGAATTCTTCTAGCCACGTGGAGGAGGAGGACCAATAGAAGCTCCGGTTCCTACATGGTGATATCATGTACGCATAGAGTATGCATTATCACTTTTAATGTTAAGTATGCGAGGTGCAATGCAATAACGACATACGCCATAATATTCAAGATGCATAATCATTATCAATAGATATAATCTCAATATGACATGTGTGATCAATGCTTGAGTTAAAACATGCATGTAGATATTCAACTTGCATAACATAACATATACATGTTGGAGAAGACCTTAATCGACATATAAGACCAAGAGAGCTACTATTTGGAATCCCAATGCATGTCTCCCCATCGAAGAAGGAGTGGTCTACTTGCCAAGGTAAACCATAGTTAACCCCACATTGTGGGTAACTTGTCCTAGATGGATCCACTAGTAAAAGCTCATTTAGGGAAATAATATAAACCTATGGTGGCACATAAGTAAGAGACCAAGACTTTATGTAAGGATCCTTGAGTCAATCCCCACCTTAAGCCTCAATCGGTGCTAAGTCTAATCCCACGGAATACCTAAAACTATTATGAATTTAGTCATAACATGAATAACTTGTAAAGACATGATAACTTGGCATGAGTAGCTCATTCACATACTGGACCCCTACATGAGCATATGACTTATACTAGAGGGTAAACACAATGCATAGACTTGACCCCTTCTAGTAGGCATTGCATTTCACACGAGGGTAAAGATGGTAACATACTTGACCCCTACTAGTGAGCTTTAGTTTGTACATGAGGGAAAATAGATATCATGCTTGCCCCCTCATGTAGATATTTCTCACTCACAAGAGAGTAGGAATATAGAAATAGGGCTCAACATAATTCTTGTAAATCATAGAAACCTTTTGTGAGTTTAATACATGCTTGGGATCCCATAATTAATCAAATCATGCTTGTCTTGCAAAACATGCAATAGTCTTTCATCAACATAAGAATCCTTTTCATGTAAATTTAGTCAAACATGGTAGGTATGGGAACATATGCTCAAAATCATGCAAATTAAGAGTATAAGAGAAGAAAAAATAGAATCAAATCATTTTAAAGTCATGCAAGACAACCCACCAACATTGTAGTAAAACCCTTAGTTTGGTTATCATGAAATCCATTTTAAAAGTTCACAACCCTCCATACTTTTCATAGCTCATATCATGCATAACTTCAATAGATACAAATCAACTTATGGAATAAGCTTACAATAAGTATTTGTGTATAATCAATCAATTCTTGATAAAATCAAACATAGCTCATGTATATAAAGCATAATAGGAAGTAACCATGAAGAATTAAATCTTGAAATCATGGAATTTCATAAAAAGAGAGAGTTGGGCTCCATGGGTAAAAGAACTCATGGATGAAGAAGACCCATGTCATGACCCAACCCCGTGGGATGTGACTAGTGCCCGATTAGGGCACCTAAACTCGAATGCAAAGACCGATTATAACAGATCTCTTAATTTTACAAAAATTTTGGCACTGTTTCTTTTGTTTACATACTAACCCAAATAACCTGCACACAGGAAAAACCCAACAGAACAACATATAAATATACATATACATACGACCGACAAGGCTACCACGGCGGTTAAAACCGCTCAACATGCACATCATACATGTACAGTCATACAAACTAGCACAACCCACATACACAAGCGTCCACAGACCTCTAACTAAACAAACAGAATCATAGGACGGGAAAAGGCCCCGTCGTACCCTCGAATGAATGTATGGGAGCACCTCAAGAAGCAAGTGGGAATCCTAAGCTGGTGGGTCACCTACCTGTACGTCGGTACCTGCGGGCGTGAAATGCAGCCCCCGAAGAAAGGGGTCAGTATAAAATATGTACTAAATATAAAAGCATAGGATACAAAACATAAAACTGTATAGCAAATAAGGCCAAAGTATAAAGGTAAATGTATATCCAAAATACTGACATACTTACTTTCCAATACATGAAACTGAGGGATAACTAAAACAAAAGTACAGAGAGCAAGTATATATCAAAAAATATTAAAATATCTACTTTCCAAAATACCAATCATGCATGGGGCACAGGAAATATAGTCGCTTACCCGTTACATACCAAACATAGGATAAGTGAGCCAGGCGTTACGTACCGCCGTCCCTGTCTCACATATCATCATACAGAAATAGCGTAAGTGAGCCAGGCCTTATATATCATCGTCCCTGTCTCACACGCTCCTATACAGGAATATCATAGGTGAGTCGGGCATTACGTACTGCCGTCCTTGTACACACCTATCATAATACAAAAGTGGCCAATGTGAGTTGGACGTTACGCATCATCGTCCCCGTATTCACCCAGCATAGCATAGCATCAAACACCACCTAATACACAAGTGAGCCGGGCATTACATATCCATCCCCGTACCCACCATCAAACACAGCCTAACACCGGAGTATAATATATTCACAAATCATTATCATAAAGCCCAAACATAAGTAAAATATTCACATACAAAGTCAAAATAATATTTATACTAAATTCTTTCAAGGTTACCAGAAATTCATAAAAGGGTATCGCGGGACCCACGACCATTGGAAACCTGAACTAGCCTGGCTTAGGAGGAACATACTTAACCTAGATCATACAAACTACTATGAATGTTTCAAAGGGGTTTTCAAGGCAATTCGGGCCTTTTATCAAAAGTTGTGGTCTTTTACACTTTTCAAGCTATTAGAAATTATATTCTTTCAACCTTGTAAAATTTTACATATTTTTTAATAACTTATGAACTCCAAACACACAAGAGTTAAGGATATGACTAAATTTTCATAAAAATATTAAGGAACGAACATAAGACATATTTAAGCCCGACTTGCAAGGAAAGAGGATCTTTCGAGATTCATATCATTATCTAAGTTTAACTAAGTCATGCCAAAGGAGGGAATGCTTTACATACCTCAATTGCTTCTTCAAACTAATTCCAATGCAACCCAATTCAACTCAAACTTCGGGATGCCCAACGTCTACAAATAATTCATAACCATGTTACACAATTAGCTAACAATTTCTTGGGCGCGAAATTCCAAGTTGTCCTTAAATTCTATGAAAACTTCGATAATATTTTCCCTTAACAATTCAACATACTTTTAGAGAAGGGAATCAATTGGCAGATTGTCTAACTAATATAGCATTCAACAACTCAGATCGTCAAAATTTTACGACATTTAGAGAGCTACCAATAACAGCAAGATGCATTCTAAATAGCGATAAATCACAGATACTATATCTTGGGATTAAAACAAAAGAAATCAAACATGCAGGAAATTAAGCCTTGGAGTATAGTGGCTGAAGGGTGTATTTACAGCGAAATAATGGCCTTTGGGACCACTATGCACAGACGGATAGAAGATTCAGCGGGACATGGAAGTAAAGGTGACTCTATTTGTTGTAACATTACAACACAAACGAATACAAAAAAAAGAGCCTACACAATAACAAAAATTACAGATACCAGCAACTTCAACTAGGAGGAAGAGACATCAACATCATCTGGATCGAGCTTGGTAATGGATCCTCTTTGGTTAGATGGTGACAAAGAGGAGGAACAAGTTTTGAACATTTCCACAGAGAAGCAAAGCCCAGAAGCTTCTTGATTGAAGATAAAAAGGCAGTGAAAATGTCTAGATACTACTAGGTTCTATTATTATTTTTTTAGGCTAAATGTAACAAGAAAGAAAATATGATCTTGTACATAAAGATAAATATGGATTTAGTGCCAAGTGCACCACTCTTGGCCCAACCAAACTTCAACACAAGTCAATGGCCCAACCAAAAAAAATATTCAAGACCTCAAGTTTCAAGAATTCCACTTAGATCCCAAACTCTTTAATAATGCCACATTAGTCCCAATTTTTCCTAACTGCTCTAGTGCATGAAATGCGGGTTCTAACATCCTCCCCCCCTTAAAACATTCATCCTCGAATATTAAACTAACCTTACGGTTTCGTAACCAACTTAGGGGAAGTTTCCTTTCCATTTGCCCTCTAGCTTCCCAGGGGGGTCACCCATCCTAGTACTACTCTCGCCTAAGCATACTTAACTTCGGAGTTCTGATGGGATTCAGTGCGTTAGTGCTAGTATGATCGCATCCGCGATTTTCCCTTCAGCTATCACAATAATACATTTCACGTTCACAATTTACTTATCAAGAAACAAAGTCCAGTAACATATTGAATTACCTGTCCACTCAATACCTGGTTTCTCCCGGAGATATCACTGAAACCAAAACAGTCTATCAGAACAATGGGTCATCCTAATAACACCGCTCTATCGCATGATCTAAGATCAGAAAGAAGAGTAACATCCTAAATATAACAACAACAACAATAACCCACCGCTCTATCGCATGATCTAAGATCAGAAAGAAGAGTAACATCCTAAATATCCTGTAGCCTCCTGTTTATAGGTGTGAGGCCTGACACACCGATAAACAAGAACTATTCGATACGATCTGTGGACACTCCGAGGATAAACCGCTCTGATACCACTTCTGTCATGACCCAACCCTGTGGGCCATGACTAGTGCTTGATTAGGGCACCTAAATGCGAATGCAAAGACCGATTATAACAGATCTCTTATTTTTACAGAAATTTTGGCAGAGTTTCCTTCGTTTACATAGTAATCCAAATATCCTGTACACAGGAAAAACCTAACAGAATAATATATATATATATATATATATATATATATATATATATATATATATATACGGCCGAGAAGGCCACCACGACGGTTAAAACCGCTCAACATGCACATCAGACATGTACAACCATACAAACTGGCACTATCCCAAATAACCCTGCAACAGAAAAATTCCACCAAACTATCATACAAACACATGCGGGCCGACAAGGTCACCGTGGCGGATAAAACCGCTCAACATATACATAATACATATCTAGTCATACAAACTAGGCGCAACTCATATATGCAGATGTCCACAGACCTCTAACCGAACAAACAGAATCATAGGACGGGACAGGGCCCCGTCGTACCCTCAAATGAACGTACGTGTAAAATAACAAATAAGAGTATATACCAAATGTAGGCTCCGAAATAAAGGGAGCACCTCAGGCAGCTAGTGGGAATCCTAAGCTGGTGGGTCACCTACCTGTACGTCGGTACCTACGGGCATAAAATGCAGCCTCCGAAGAAAAGGGGTCAGTATAAAATACGTACTGAATATACAAGTAGATGATGCAAAACATAAAGCTGTATAGCAAACAAGGCCAAAGTATAAAGGTAAATGCATATCCAAAATACCGACATACTTATTTCCCAATACATGAACCTGAGGGATAACTGAAACAAAAGTACAGAGAGCAAGTGTACATCCAAAAATATTAAAATGTCTACTTTCCAAAATACCAATCATGCATGGGGCACAAGAAATATAGTTGCTCACCTGTTACATACCAAACATAGGATAAGTGAGTCAGGCGTTACGTATCACCGTCCCTGTTTCACATATCATCATATAGAAATAGCGTAAGTAAGCCAGGCGTCACGTATTGTCGTCCCTATCTCACACGCTCCTATACAAGAATAGCATAAGTGAGTCGAGTGTTACATATCGTCGTCCCCATACACACCTATCATAATACAGAAGCGGCCAATGTGAGTTGGGCGTTATGTATCGCCATCCCCGTACTCACCCAGCAAAGCATAGCATAACATCAAACACCACCTAACAAACAAGTGAGCCGAACTTACGTATCGCCGTCCCCGTATCCACCATCAAACACAGCCTAACATCGGAGTATAATATATTAAAAAATCATTATCATAAAGCCCAAACATAAGTAAAATATTCACATGCAAAGTCAAAATAATATTTATATTAAATTCTTTCAAGGCTATAAGAAATTCATATAAGGGTGTCGCGAGACCCACGGCCGGTGGAAACCCGAACTAGCCTGGCTTAGGAGGAACATACTTAACCTAGATCATACAAACTACTATAAATGTTTTAAAGGGGTTTTCAAGGCAATTTGGGCCTTTTATCACAAGTTGCGGTCGTTTACGCTTTTCAAGCTATTAGAAATTATATTCTTTCAACCTTGTAAAATTTTACATATTTTTTTATAACTTATGAACTCCAAATACACAAGAGTTAAGGATATGACTAAATTTTCATAAAATATTAAGGAACGAACGTAAGACATATTTAATCCCGACTTGCAAGGAAAGAGGATCTTTCGAGATTCATATTATTATCTACGTTTAACTAAGTCATGCCAAAGGACGGAATGCTCTACATACCTCAATTGCTTCTTCAAACTAATGCCAATGCAACCCAATTCAACTCAAGCTTCGGGATGCCCAATGTCTACAAACAATTCATAACCATGCTATACAATTAGTTAACAATTTCTTAGGCGTGAAATTCCAAGTTGTCCTTAAATTCTACGAAAAATTCGGCAGCATTTTCCCTTAATATAAGCCACCCCGAGAATCCATTTTGGCTCAGATTATTCAACAACAACAACAACAACAATAACCCAACAACATAAACAATCATTTCCGATGCCATTATAACATCAATAACACTAAATTCCATTATTTAATCACACTTTCAAAATTGGACAGCACACTAATATATATACATTTAGATGATGTCCAAACATTCTTTTTCCTTCCAAACATCATATTATACCAACTAAACATCAGATGCATATTTCCAACACAACATAACATTATACTTCATACATAGACCCAATTCGGCCAACATGCTACCTATATATACACATAGATAATTTTCAACACTTTCATCACCCTACAAAGATCATATCCATGCTAATTAAACATAAACTCATGGTTCCAAAATAATACAACACTACATAACAGGCACCAACCTACACGACTCCAACATTAACATATACAACTCACTTTTAACATGCTATCTTTCATGATTTTCTTTCAATTTCGCATACTACAACATCCATGCAACCTTAATTACACATAAAACAACACTAGATATTATCTTACCTCTTCAACCCCTTAAGTGAACTAAAATTGCCAAAGTCGAAGAAGGATGCATTTTCTTTCTCAAATAACGCCTCCACGCTACTTAGGAGACTCGATATATAAGGTTTGTAACATCAAAATAATTTTAAAATCGAAAAAAGTGAATTTTGGTTTTCCATGAACAGTAACCCGAGGGCTTCTTGAGGGAGTTCTTGTTCTTGGTTGGTTTTTTTTTCTAAGTGAAATTGAATGAAATGAAGATAAGGGTAAATTAATCTATAATTTGTATGTGATGTTGTATATAACATGCCATGTTTCTAATCTAATAAACACATGAGTTGCCACAAATATAGAGACTGAAGCAAGATTAATAAAAATGACATTAAAAGTCCGTGCAGAGAACAACTGGCAGGACATACTTATTGAATTTGATTCAATGACAATGGTGAAGATTATACAGTCTAAGTGGAAATTCCCTTGGGATCTGATAGAAGAATTAGAGGAGATATTATCCTACATATAATAGAGGAATGCAACAATTCAACATACTTTTAGAGAAGGAAATCAATTGGCAGATTGTCTAACTAACATAGCATTTAACAGCTCAGACCATAAAAATTTTACGACATTTAGAGAGCTATCAATAACAACAAGATGCATTCTAAATAGCGATAAATCACAGATACTATATCTCGGGATTAAAACAAAAGAAATCAAATATGCAGGAAATTAAGCCTTGGAGTATAGTGGCTGAAGGGTGTATTTACAGCGAAATAATGACCTTTGGGAGCACTATCCACAGACGGACAGAAGATTCAGCGGGACATGGAAGTAAAGGCGACTCTATTTTTTGTAACATCACAACACAAACGAATACAAATAAAAAGAGCCTACACAATAACAAAAATTACAGATACCAGCGACTTCAACTATGAGGAAGAGACATCAACATCATCTGGATCGAGCTTGGTAATGGATCCTCTGCCTAAAGACATCAACATCATCTGAATCGAGCTTGGTAATGGATCCTCTTTGGTTAGATGGTGACAAAGAGGAGGAACAAGTCTTGAACATTTCCACAGAGAAGAAAAGCCCAGAAGCTTCTTGATTGAAGATAAAAAAGCGGTGAAAATGTCTAGATACTACTAGGTTCTATTATTTATTTTTTTGAGGCTAAATGTAACAAGAAAGAATATATGATCTTGTACATATAGGTAAATATGGATTTAGTGGCCAAGTATACCACACTTGGCCCAACCAAACTTCAACACAAGTAAATGGCCCCATCAAAAAAAAATCTTCAAGATCCCAAGTTTCAAGAATTCCACTTGGGTTCCAAACTCTCCAATAATGCCACATTAGTCCTAATTTTTCCTAACTTCTCTAGTGCATGAAATGCGAGTTCTAACAGCCCACATACATAAACCTTGGAGTTTATTGAAGGAAATTGGAGGAAGACTTGAGGCTTGAGTTGGGTTGTTGAAATCCAAAGCAAGTTTGTGAGGTTCTTGATTCTTAATGGAATAATTGATGATGTTATGGAGAGGATTTGAGAGGGCTTTGAGAGTCTTAGAGTTGAAAAACGGCTAAGGAAGGAGGGTTTTCCATTTAAATGGGCATTGGGTTATTACCCAAATGCCCTTGAGCGACAAGGAAAAATGAAGAAAGATTTTACACTGGTCCGTGCCCTAGGCATGATGCGGACCAGTTGCGGAGCTAACATTTTTACTAGTCCACGCCCAAGGCGCGACGCAGACTAGTCACGAAGGCACACTGCCTTGGATCCCATAGAAAAACATTATTTTTCACTATGGTCATCTAAAAATTGAAGACCACCCATTTCCTATATAATTTTACCCCCGAATAAGAATATGACGTTGGATTTTGGAAATCATCCACAGATTTTTGAGATATTCGAGAATTACATTATAGGGCATTTCTGAAGCATATGAACGGTGTCACAATATCTCCCCCTTGGGAATATTCGGCCCCGAATGTAAAGAAAACATACATAAAAGAAGTAATTAGTAAACTTTTAGCGCAACATGAATGCAATAAATGTATTTAAACATCATTTTCATAAAGTCTCAAACATATACCTTAAAAATCATAGAAACTTGTTATCATGAACATGTATGCATGCAAAAATGATATAAGGGCTGAAATTTAAGACTTGAAATCATAAA
The DNA here is from genome assembly GCA_000787875.1 of Solanum virginianum. Classification (NCBI taxonomy): domain Eukaryota; kingdom Viridiplantae; phylum Streptophyta; class Magnoliopsida; order Solanales; family Solanaceae; genus Solanum; species Solanum virginianum. The sequence goes on along the minus strand of DF367306.1, from coordinate 17,237 downwards.
TAGGACTTACTTTGTTACCTCCGGCTTGAGTAGAGGGAAAGAGGTATGGATATCGCTTCTTTATATCCACTTCGGCTTCCCAAGTGACACTTTCAACTTGATGATTCCTCCAAAGGACTTTGACGAATGCCACATCTTTGTTTCTTAACCTTTTTACTTGTCTATCCAATATTTCTACCAGGACCTCCTCATAAGTTGAGTTATCCTCCACAACCCCCACAACCTCTAAGGATACTATAACACTTGGGTCACTAATACACTTCCTCAGCATAGATACATGGAAAACCGGATGTACCATACTCATATCCGTAGGTAACTCTAATTCATAAGGAACCTTACTAATTTTCCTCAAAATTCTATAGGGTCCCATAAACTATGGACTCAATTTCCCTTTCTTGCCAAACCGAACCACACCCTTCATGGGCGAGACCTTCAAATATACCCAATCATTAACATTAAACTCAAGGTCTTTCCTTCTCATATTGGAGTAAGACTTTTGCCTACTTTGAGCCGTCTTCAATCTCTCTCTTATCAACCTCACCTTCTCCAAAGCTTCCATAACCAAATCCAGGCCTAACAAAACCATATCCCCCATGTTAAACCACCCAACTAAGGATCTATAATGCCTACCATATAAAGCTTCAAAGTGAGCCAAGCCAATACTGGAGTGGTAGCTATTATTGTAAGCAAACTCAATGAGTGGAAAATGTTCATCCCAACTACCTTTGAGCTCCAAAATACAAGCCCTAAGCATATCCTCAAGAGTTTGAATTATCCTTTCGGCTTGACCATCTGTTTGAGGATGAAAAGTCATGCTAAGATTGATTTTGGTACCAAGACCTTTTTGGAAGGATCTCAAAAAATGAGAAGTGAATTGAGCACCATGATCTGAAATAATAAACAATGGTACCCCATGCAACTTAACCATCTCATAAAGATATAGTTTGGCACAATCCTCGACACCATAAGTTGTTTTAATTGATAGAAAGTTACCCGACTTTATTATCCTATCAAGGATAAACCAAATAGAATCAAAATGTTTTCTAGTCTTTGGCAACTCAATCACAAAATCCATGTTGATCTCTTCCCACTTCCAAGTAGGAATTTCTATGTCTTGGACTAGGCTACTCGGCCTTTGATGGTCGGCTTTCACTTGTTGGCAATTGTGACAACCGGCTACAAACTTGTCAATATCCCTTTTCATACCATCCCACTAATATACCTCTCTCAAGTCGCTATACATTTTTATGGAACCGAGGTGAATAAAGTAGGATGAATTATGTGCCTCCTTCAAAATCAAATCGCTCAACCCATCAACATTAGGCATACATAGCCTAGCTTAGTACCTAAGGATACCATCTCCCCCCTGGGAGAAAACCTCTACTTTACCATCCTTCACCAAAGTTTTCAATTCTAGTAAGGCAGGGTCTAGGTCTTGTTTGGACTTAACCTTTTCAACCAAAGAAGATTTGGAGCCATCAAATACCACCACACCATCATTCTTTACTTTATTCAACCTCATTCCCAAACTAGCCAACCGATGGACTTCTCTATCCACCTCCTTATTGCCATAATTAATATGAGCTAGACTTCCCATGGACACTCTGCTTAGAGCATCGGTCACAAAATTAGCTTTGTCGGGGTGATAATGCACACTCATGTCATAATCCTTAAGGAGTTCTTGTCACGATCTAATCCTAGGGCCTAGTGGTGACACGGTGAATGGGAAACCTAAAGAAAGCAAAATAATCAACAATAAATGACATTAACAAGAAGTGAAGCGGGACTAAGGGAAGTCTTTCATAATAGCATAAGCATAATAGGAGTCGAGCTCGTAAATACAAACCAACGTAATATCCAATAATATCTCTACTAGTAGATGGGGCAGGGGTCAAGACATCTCCCGGGCTCATGCTCATAGATAAGTATCCAAAGTATAAATAATAAAGTCTTAACAAGCATGTAGGAAAAGTAGATATTCACTACTAAAAACTGGCCAAAAAACAACGAAAAATAAAACGACAGACTGCGCCGCAAAAATAAGCGAGGGACTAAGCGACGCTGTCCGTCACTTTCTTATTTTTAATTTTTTAAAAATATTTTAATTACGAAAAGCAACGAGTAGCAACTATATGTCCGTCACTTATTTTCGCGATTTTTTTGGCAAATATTATTTATTTATTTTTAATATATTTTTATAAATTGCGATAGATTCAGTGACAAAATCCTTCACTTATATATTTTTTTAAAATTAAATCTTTAATTATTTTAAGCATAGAAATTATAATAAAGAAATAATATTTTTTTAAAATTTGCGACGAACAACGTGTCAATGTCCGCCGCTTTTTAAAAAAAATAATTCTTATTTAAATAATTCAATCTTTATAATTATATTAACAATTACTTTTTTTTAAAATACGACGGATAGAATGGGTATATTCCATCGCTTTTTTATTAAAAAATAAATTTAAAATATATTTTTTAAAAGAAATAATATTTTATTTAAAAGGGGCGACATACACAGGGATGCAGTCCATCGCCCCAAAGTTAATATGACCCCCAAATTATATCATTTCCCCTGACATTTCCCCCTAAATTACTCTCTCTCTCTCTCTCTCTCTCTCTCAAAACGAGAAAAAATCCTAACCACGCCGCCCGTTTGTCGCCGTCGCCGCCGTCCGCCATTTAACGTTCAAGTGTCACCTCGCCGTCCACCTGACAAGGTGTCCTCGCTGGTGGAACCGTAAGTCCCCGTATCTCTCTCTTCTCTATTCTGTCTCCTTTTTTTTAAAAAAAAATTAAATTAAAAATGTTGAATCTTTGTTAGTTTAGCTTACATATGTTGTTGACATTGTTATATTGATTGTGAATTAGAGAAGAAAGTTTGTGTTTTGATTTTAGGGTTTAGTTTGATTTTGGTATGTTGAATTACTTTGTGATTTGGGGGTTTTGGTAGTATGAATTAAAGTAAATTTGTAATGATTAACATTGTTGGTTTGTATATTTAAATGTGAATTTGTTAATGAGTATATATTTTTGGATTCTAGTTTGATTTTGGTGTGTTGAATTACTTTGTGATTTGGGGGTTTCGGTAGTGTGAATTAAAGTGTATTTATAGTTACTAACATTGTTGGTTTGAATATTTAAATGTGAATTTGTGAATGAGTATACATTTTTGGATTCTAGTTTGAATTGGTATTTTGAATTACTTTGTGATTTGGGGGTTTTGGTAGTGTGAATTAAAGTGTATAGTTTGAAGTGATTAACCTTGTTTGTTTTAATATTTAAGTGTGAATTTGTGAATAAGTATTTTGGATTGTAGTCCAAATTAAATATTTTGAATTAGACTATAAATTTGAGTGTAGTTTAAATTTCTGAATGGGTATTTTTGGATTTTAGCTTGAAATGTGTTTTGGATTAGACTATAAATCAAACTTCCGTGTATATAAATTTTGAACTTTAGTATTTTTGTATCGTTGTAGGATATATTCGATTGGTGAAGGTTAGTCCATCTACTCATCAAGCTAATCGGAAAAGGTAAATGTATTTTACTAAACTTTAATTAGTTGTGAATTTTAAGTTGAATATGATTTAGAACTTGGAGCTTATATACTTGTTAAGTTGAATTTTAGTACTTATATACTTAGAAAAAATTCAACTTATGCCCATTTGAAACTTGAATTATTATATTTTAGGATATGAAGTAAACTTTAATTAGTTGTAAACTTTAAGTTGAATATGATTTAGAGTTTGGAGTTTATATACTTGTTAGGTTAAATTTTAGTACTTTTATATGCCCATTTGAAACTTGAATTATTATATTTTAGGATATGAAGTAAATTTTAATTATTTGTGAACTTTAAGTTGAATATGATTTAGAACTTGAAGTTTATATACTTGTTAAGTTGAATTTTAGTACTTTTATACGTAGAAAATTTCAAGTTATGCCCATTTAAAACTTGAATTATTATATTTTAGGATATGAAGTAAACTTTAATTAGTTGTGAACTTTAAGTTGAATATGATTTAGAACTTGAAGTTTATATACTTGTTAAGTTGAATTTTAGTACTTTTATACGTAGAAAATTTCAAGTTATGCCCATTTAAAACTTGAATTATTATATTTTAGGATATGAAGTAAACTTTAATTAGTTGTGAACTTTAAGTTGAATATGATTTAGAACTTGGAGTTTATATACTTGTTAAGTTGAATTTTAGGACTTTTATACTTAGAAAAATTCAACTTATGCTCATTTGAAACTTGAATAATTATATTTTAGGATATGAAGTAAATTTGAATTAGTTGTGAACTTTAAGTTGAATATAATTTAGAACTTGGAGTTTATATACTTGTTAAATTAAATTTTAGTACTTTTATACATAGAAAAAATTCAACTTATGCCCATTTGAAACTTGAATTATTATAGGATATGAAGTAAACTTTAAATAGTGGTAACTTTAAGTTGAATATAATTTAGAACATGGAGTTTATATACTCGTTAAATTGAATTTTAGTACTTTTATACTTAGAAAAATTCAACTTATGCCCNGAAACTTGAATTATTATATTTTAGGATATGAAGTAAACTTTAATTAGTTGTTAACTTTAAGTTGAATATAATTTAGAGCTTGGAGTTTATATACTTGTTAAATTGAATTTTAGTACTTATTATACTTATGCCCATTTGAAACTTCAATATACTTGAATGTTTTTTTGTAGATGGATAATCGTCTGTGGATGTATGACATGTATTGTGAAAATGATGATCGACTGAAATCTACATTTATTGACGGTGTTAGAACTTTTATCGATCATGTAATGACATTGATAGTTTTATGAGAAATCAATTGGTTAGGTGTCCTTGCAGTGCATGTAGGTGCCTAAAATTCTTTAGTCCATATGAAGTTATTATGCATTTGTATCGTAAGGGATTTAAGCCCTGATATTTTGTGTGGGTATATCACAAAGAAATAGATGGACAAAATGGTGCCTGTTATAATATGATGTAGTGGATGAATATAATATGCTTGTATCACATGGTCAGATTAGATTTGAACCTGCTAGGAATCAACATAACACCTTTCAACATGAAAGAGTTCATGAAATGATCAATGCCACTTTCGGAGTTCAAGGGGGGATGGAACCTGACCAATTTTTTAATGAAGCTCCTAATGAAGAAGCTAGACTCTTCTATGCAGAATTAGAAAAGGCTAGTCATCCATTACATAAGGGGAGTTCATTCCCAATTGTCTGTAGTAGTTAGATTAATGAATATTAAATCAGATTGGAATGCTCCTAATGTGGCTATGGACTCAATGGTTGATCTGTTGGGCGAGTTGGTTCATCCTGAGTTAAACATACCCAGGATTTTCTATCAAGCAAAGAGGCTTGTTTTTAAATTAGGATTGTCATATCATACAATTGATTGTTCTGTTAATGATTGCATTTTATACTACAAGGATGATAGTAAATTGGAAAATTGTAAGTTTTGTGGAAGAGGAGTCCATCTGGAAAGATGGTTCCAATTAAGACGATGCATTTTTTTACCTCTTATTCCTAGACTAAAGAGGTTGTAAGCATCGATGAGATCTATCCCACATATGAGATGACATCGTGAATATAGAAGGCTGACGGGTATCTTGTTTCATCCATCTGATGGGGAAGCATGTAAGCATTTTGATTATGTGTACCCCGACTTTGCTAGAGAGCTTAGAAATGTTAGATTAGGGTTGTGTGTAAATACTTTCACACCATTCTCTAATTCTGTCACGCTTTATTCTTGTTGGCCGATATTTCTTACTCCATATAATCTCTCTCCTGAAATGTGCATGACAGGTCTATGCATATTCTTAAGTTATGTTATTCCGAATCCCCGTAATCCAAAAATTTTAATTGATATCTATCTACAACTATTGATAGATGAGCTTAAACAACTATGGCTTAAAGGTGTAGTGACGTATGACATATCAACTAAGTAGAATTTTGTTATGCGTGCTTGTTTAATATGGATTATTAAGGATTTTCTTGCATATAGTATGTTGTATGGTTAGATGACTGCTGGAAAGCTTGATTGTCCTTATTGAATGGAGCATAGTAAGGCTTTTACCCTAAAGCATGGCAGAAAAAATTCATGGTTTGATTGTCATCGTCAATTCTTACTAATGGGGCACGAGTTCTGAAATATGAAACATGCATTTAGAAAAAATAGGGTTAAGAATGATCCTCCACCTCCATCATTGACAGGCCATCAAATTTGGCAGAGAGTTTCTCATTTGCCTAAAGTTACTGATTGTCCCGTACATGAAAGATTTTTTGGATATGGCATTGAACATAATTGGACCAAACAAAGCATATTTTGGGAATTGCCGTATTGGAAGGATAATATTTTGCGACATAATCTTGATGTGATGCATATTGAGAAAATATTTTTAGACAATTTGTTCAACACAGTGATGGATGTCAAGGGGAAGACAAAAGACAACCCAAAAGATAGACTAGACTTATAAGAATATTGCAGGAGGAGGGAATTGTGGCTGCAGGAACTACCAAATGACAAAATTGTAAAGTCCAAAGCTAGCTTTTCATTCACAATGGTTGAGAAGTGTGAAATATATGTGTGGGTACAAATTTTGAGGATTCCAGAAGGCTATGCTTCATATGGGCAAGAGGGCAGATCTGAATGAAGGGAAGTTGAAAGGTATGAAAAGTCATGACTGCTATGTATTCATGGAAACTTTGATTCCTATTGCTTTTCGCCATTTACCTGAAAGGATATGGAAGCCTATTACAGAGGTAAGTCTTTTTTTAAAGATTTATGTTCTGGTCAATTATTGGACATTAGTTTAGATAGGATGGAGAAAAATATTCCTATTATTATTATGAAACTGTAAAAAGTCTTTCCATGTGGTTTCTTCGATGTGATGAAGTATCTTCCAATCCATCTTGTGAAAGAAGCCTGTCTTGGTGGTCCTATTTATACACAGTGGATATATCCATTTGAAAGGTAAAAATTATTCTTACATAAGTAATTAAAAATCTTTGTATATAATCTAATCATTCATTAATATATTTGCATTCTTACATACATATATACGAAAAATTGAAAGTTGCAAACGATCAATTAGCCAAAAGGGACAGATTGAAGGATCAATTGTGCAAGTTCATTGTTAGGACCCGTATGCCCTTAATTGGATTCCCATATGTCCTTAATCGGACAAATTGGGAAAAATTTAGGACCAACATGGTATTATTGAAAAGTTTGGGACCCAAGTAGAATTTTCAAAACTTAGAGTTTTGAAGAGAAGTGAGGGGGTCCCACTTGACTTGTGTTGGATTCCAATTGGGCCAAGTATGGAACACTTGGCAAGTCTTGGAAATTATATATATGTATATGTGTACAAGATCATTATCTTAGCTTCTTTATCTTCTATACTTAGCAAATAAAAGCCAAAAACTTAAGAACAACAAGAGAACACCTCACAGGCAGTAAGGGTATATTAGTCATTTGACCATGTATCTACTACTTTAACCATGTAAATTTGGGGATAGGATAAATTTAGGAGTCTCTTGTCCATCTATTGCACTCCACAGCTTCCACCGCCTCGACCTCACCTCCTCCATAACTATCTTCTGCAATTTTTGGAATTGCCTTTCCGTTGATTGGTTGAAAATCACCGTTCCTGCTGCTCTTTTTTTTTTGCTTGTTCCAACTATGAGTTAATTTTAAGTTGTTCTTTATTTGATTGGTCTAATCTGTCTATTTTGTCCTCCGCTGTAAGTTCTGCTTTTGATACCAAGTCCGAGTATGCTTTCTACTTCATCTCTGTATGTTTTCTAGAGTGTATTGTTCCTGCAGATGGTTGCTGTTACGTTACGCTTTCTACCCTGTTTGAGATATTGGCAAGCTATGTGTTTATTTCATGAAAGAATATGTTGTATGTAAAATAGATAATAATGGAAGCTACTTTCGCACTCTATGTGTTTGTCGAAATGCCTCACTGAAAGAACATGCTTCAAAACTTGATATTGGGTATCAAGTCAAAACATTAAAGTTTTCTGGCTTTGTCAGTATACTTGATTAAGTTCTGAATCGAGTACGTCAATTGTTGGAGATCTGTTGAACTATCTCAATAAATCATGGATTCAGTTTCATGCTATAGGTACATGTATGAAGGAGTAACTTCTTGTGGTCTTGTGTTTATATTAAGGTGCCATGCTCTTTTGCCTCTAATTGCTGTTTCTAATGTGTTAAGAAAAGAGTGTAATAAATATTGCTTTCTTTGAGAGAATGATAAAGAGAACACTATATCAGTTTGGACTTGGGCTTCATTTGTTTTATTCTATAAAGTCAAAATTCATGCAAATCATACAGTAGTAGTGTTTATTTTATTCTATAAAGTCAAAATTCATGCAAATCATATAGTAGTAGGCTGTAAAGATCAAGAACAAGAACACTAAAACAAGGTTCTCGGGTTACTGTTCATGGGAAACCAAAATTTACTTTCTTCGATTCCAAAATTATTTTGATATTACAAATCTTATATATTGAGTCCCCTAAGTAGCATGGAGGTGTTATTTGGGCAAGAAAATGCTTCTTTTATCAACTTTGGCAACTTGAGCTCACTTAAGGGATTGAAAAGGTAAGTTGATCTTTAGCCTTGTTTTATGGATTATTAAGGTTCTATGTATGTTGTAGTATGTTAATTTGAAAGAAAACCATGAAATATAACATGTTAAAGTGGGTTGTTAATTCTAGGGTTGGGGGCCGAAAATTGGGAGATGTGTGATTATGATGTTATATTATAACATGTTAAAGTGAGTTGTGAATTCTAGGGTTGGGGGCCAAAAATTGGGAGATGTGTGATTATAATGTTATATTATTTTGACACCATGAATTTATGTTTTAATAACATGAATATGATCCTTGTGGGGTAAAGAAAGTATTGAAATTATCTATATATGTATATTTGAGGGGTTGGCCGAGATTGGGTTTATGAATGTAGTCAAATGTTAGGTTGCGTTGGAAGTATGCACTTGATGTTCAGTTGATGTAATATGATTCTTGGAGGGTAAGATAGTGTTTGAATACCATCTACATGTATATATAATATGCTGCCCTGTTTTTATAGTTATAATAAAGTGACATTATTTAGTGTATTTGGTGTTGTAACGACATTGGAAATGCTTGATGACATTGTTGGGCTATTGTTGTTATTGTTGTTGATTAATTTGAGCCGAGTTGATTCTCGGGGCAGCCTATGTTGTAGGGGAAATGTTGCCGAATTTTTTTATAAAATTAGGGGCAAATATGGAATTTAAGGCCCAAAAAGACCTTTAGCTAATCGTTTGGCATTCTCAATTTTTTTTATAAAACTGGGGGAAAATATGGAATTTAAGGCCCAAAAAGGCCTTTAGCTAATCGTTTGGTGTTCTTGTGATTTGCTTGTAGATATTGGACATTCGGAAGTATAAGTTGGATTAGTTTTGCGTTGGGAGTAGTTTGGAGAGGGAATTGAGGTATGTAAAGCATTTTGTTCTATGGCATGACTTATTTAAAATTAGCTAAAGTTGTAAGTTTCGAAAGATCCCTCTTCCTTTACAATTCGGGCTTAAACATGTCCTATGCTCGTTCTTGGTATTCTTAAAGAAATTAATAATATCTTTGACTCATATGCATTTAAAGTCCGCAAGTTGTAAAAGTATGGAAAGTTTGATACGTTTGAAAGAATATATTTTCTAACACTTTGAAAAGCATAAATACCCGTAATTGTTGACAAAAAGCCCAAATTGCCCTAAAAACTATTCTGAAACATTTCATAGTAGTTTGTATGATCTAGACTAAGTAAGTCCCTCCTCTGTTAGGCTAGTTCGAGTTTCCATCGGCCATGGGACCTGCGACACCTCTTTTCTAAAATCTTGATATTTCTAAGAGAATTTAGAACAAGTAATATTTCATTTTCAATCATAAATATTTTTTGAATATTTGGATTTATGTTAATGGTTTTTGTGCATATGACTCTCACGACTCTATTCGTGCTTACTATGACATCGTTCACTGGATCCCGGGCAGGTTATTGTCGTGCGTATTATACTATATATCTATATATTTCAAAGTTGGCTAGATACGGCGGGGTCGGTAGGCCCAAGGGTCGGCTCCGCTTAGATTGGTGATGTAGTGAGATTGGGCCTTCCGTTTGGTGGCATCAATGCCACGTTTACTATATGATTTGTGGGTTTAGGGATGCCTGGCTCACTTATCCTACATTTGTGACTTGTGTCAGAGATTTTGGGGATTTGAATTTCTGGTGTGTT
>DF367307.1:5962-22095 GCA_000787875.1 Solanum virginianum | reverse complement strand
GCTAGTAGATCTCCTCAGTAGGAGTACAGGATATCCAGCTGTGGTTACCAACCTCCAGGTTACTTCGGGGCTTTGCATGTCTAGAGCTTATATTTTGTATTGTATAGTTAGTCGAGGTGGGCTTGTTATTATTTAAAGGCTTTGTAGACTATGTAAATAAAAGTGTAGTTAGATATCGTACTATGGACAACATGGCCCCAAAGGCCTAGTCATATGCTTTTCCTTTTGGCTTGTTAGTGCTATTTACTTTCTTAAAGGTATACTGAAGGTGGAATTCCTTATAATGCATATAGAAAGCACATAGATACAGGTTGGTTCTCCCGGGCCTTATCGGCAATGGGTGCCAGTCCACCTTAATGGGATTTGGGGCGTGATAATTCTCTTTTCCCTGCTATTGCTTTTCAGGCACTAGTGTACAGGGTGGCTACAGCGGAGTCCAGGCTACAGGCTTTATCTGCAAGGGTCAGACCATAGGTCAGCCAAACGGTATGGGACTTAGAGGAGAGGATAAAGGCATTTGCCCGCAATTTGGTTGATGAGAGAGTTAGATCAGTGGATGCTTTCGAGGCGAGAGTCCATTGGAGACTTGAGGCTGCTAGGCCTACTGACACGAGCGTAGTGACGGAGGAGTTGGCCAAGTTTAAGACTGACCTATTGTAGATGTTAGCAGTCCCTATTGCAGTCTTAGAAGTGGCACCAACAGGTGATGAGGTGTTTGACTGGTTAGCTGATCGCCTACATGTCCTTAGGAAGAGGTCCCTTGAGCATGATGACCTAGAGATGAGCCAGAAGAGGCCGAGACCTGAAGAGGAGCTGATACCAAAGGCGGTGGTGTAGGAGTCGCTACTGATGGCGGCTATGCAGAGAGATCAGGAGCAGCAAACCTCATATGGAGAAGGTAGCTCACGTATAACTGCGACCCAGATTGCTGAGGAGGAGGTCGTGACCTAAGACCCTGCGAATCAGATTGATACCGATGCTTGAGCACCATGATGTTTGACTTTTGACCCTAACCCTTATCTTTTATATATGGATATTTTGTTCTTTTTGTTAGACATAATAATGTTGGTTTTTGGATTTGTTTAAATGTTTTATGTTGGATTTTGTTTTTACTTATGTTTTAGATGTTAGTTTTTGAAATATTAGTTTTTAATATGTGTGTGTGTGTGTATATATATATATACATATATGTTTTCGTTATTTGGTATTCGTACGTGTCTTTACTTTAAGGACAAAGTATTCTATTTTGGTGGGGTGTGGGAAGTTATGGATTAATATGAAGTTTGAGTAGCCTCGAGTTCATAACTTCCCTTATTTTTGATCCTAAGGTTTTCTTGCCATGTTTTTTTTTCCTTGTGGATGTTTAATTTTTTGTTGAATCGGCATGTTTAGGTAGTGTAGATAGTGTGTAAATACATAGTAGCATGGTCTCTTGGTGTATACATAGTCTTTAAATGCTTTTTGAATGATTTGAAAAATTAGGTACCCTCAAAAGTTTTGAGATTGTGGTTATTGATGCATTCATGCATTTGGTGTATCTGATAATGTTTGTTCTGATAATGTGAAGGAAAGCTGAGGCTGGAAGCATGACCTGTGAGTCTGTACTTGATTTTGTGTGTGCAATACTATGTGTGTTATGAGCTGATTTTGGCGCATTCATGCATTGTGTATGGACTCAGAACTTGCCTTAGTAATCTAAGATTGGTTTGGTGATGTAGTTGAGTTGGACAGGATCTTAGGCCTTTGTTCTATTAGTGAGCCCACTTTTGCCTAAATGACCTACCAAATGAGTGAGTAAATCCCTTGTTCCAAATTTTTGAGCTTCTCATATACTCATTCTTTCTTGACACCTTGCTAGCTTAACCTTGTTTGATGAAATACCTTGATATTGGCCCTGGTCTATCCTTGAACATATGAACTTTGATTGAAGCTAAAAGCCTAAGTTGAGGGTAGCTACAAATTGTGGCCCTGGTTTGGGGAATAGATATTGTGTACTTCACCTTAGGCTAAAAGCGTAAGTTGCGGGTAACCTTTATTATTGTAAAGTAATAAAAAGAAGGTGGTTAGCTGGGAAAGAAAGCAAGAAATGAATAATCATGAGCCAGGTGAAGAAAAAGAAAAAGAAAAGTGCCTTGATTTGAAGAGATTAGCAAAAATGAGTTCGAAATTGAGGCACAACTGAAAAAGAGAAAGAAAGCACCCAAGGAAAGCTTGAAATAGGGGAATAAGGGAGGATTTAGTGAAAATGGTTGGATTATGAAGGTAAAAGTGTTAGTAAATATAGGTCAAGGATAGTTTGTAGTCACTACCTGCCTAAAATGTCATTCCAAAGCCCTCTGAACTTATGTTACAAGCCATTAAGTCCTAAAGTAATCCAAGTCCACTATGTCACCAAACCGGAAGTTGAGTATAGAGGCAATCCTATGGTGTTAGTCATTTTGCATGAATTTCAATTGTGAGAGTGAGAATGCTGGCACAGTCTCTAAATTCTAAATGCTTTTTGAGTGAGTACAAGGAATTTCTTTTCTGTGAGGGCATTTGCACCACTTGATTAGCATATGACTATACTAGTGATTGTGGATGGTTGATACCCCTTAGCTTGTCATAGTTGGGTTTCCAGATTCATCATTGTGATGTTGTTGTGCTTAGTGGCTTTACAATCTTGTTTTGAAAATAAAAGTTGGGTACCTAAATTAGAGTAATTGATGTATATGCCATTAATATAACTGCTATGTATTTCTCATTGTCTGCGTAGATTGAGTCATCGCTTGAGGACAAGCAATAATTCTAAGTTATGGGTGTTGATGTGCTATCAAAATACAACACATTTGATACCTAACACAAGGGTTTTAGCAACAATTCTAAGTTGAGGGTGTTGATGTGCTACCAAAATACAGCACATTTGAGGCCTAAAACAAGGGTTTTTGTGAGTTCTTAATGCAACTTTTTATGGGTTTTATGTGTTTTTGTGTTGTTATTGCAGAAAAGGTAGGTTGGCATGATTTTGGAGGAAAATTGCTAATTTTGCTGAAGCACAGGACGTACAAGCTCACCTACGAGTCGTAGCCTAAGCTACGAGTCGTATGGTGATCTTGTAGCAAGAAACAAAGATAAAAAATCAGAAATCTGCTAAGTGGAGGTTAGCCCTACAAGTCGTATAGGTGGACTTGTAGCAGGAAATAGAGAGCCAATACTTTGGACCAAAAAAATTGAAGGCCTAGACTATGAGAGGAGCATACGAGTCGTAGCCCGAGCAACAACTTGTATTAGAGGGTCGTACCAGGTGAGTCCAAAATGCCAATAACCTGATACGAGACCCCAATTACGACTCGTAGGTCACCCTACGAGTCGTACCTGTGAGGCGTACTAGCTGGCAACTGTGTTTTCTGTGTAGGGTTAATTTGTAAACACTATAAATACTTTAAGTTATAATTTTATTTATTGAAGGTTCCTTTGAACATTCTCTTAAGAATATTTTAGGGTTTTAGAATAGATTTTCATTTTCTCTTAAAAAACCCACTTTTGGGGATTGCAAATCTTGCTTTGTACTCATTATCAATCTATCAAGCTTGTGGTTTTCAACTTGTGGTGTCTTCACTCTTCATTGCTTTGGGTAAAGTTCTCAACTATGTCTTGTATTTGCATTTTTGTTTGTTTTGCCTTAGCCATGAGTAGCTAAGCACCCACAACTTAGGGTTATGGGAACCATGGTTAGTTGACTTGAGATGACCTAGGTTTATTGCATTTCTACTATTAGGGTTTTGCATGTATTATCTACTTCTCTTTATTATGATTGTTGTTTGGTGGTGGCCAACACCAAACCCTGCCTACTATCACGATCTCGACCAAGGTAGTGATGAATAGGAAAAAGGAAATAGATGACATGATTCAATTGATGTATTCTCGTCTAATCAACCAAACCTGACCAAAGAGAGATTGACTGGGACAATAGGTAACAGTTAGTTGGCACACCATGGTTGCCCACTAAGTGCTATGGTGAAATTCGACTTTCACCTTCACAAGAGCGCTGGAAGAACGTAAGTTACCGTCCTGCATGTGAATTTCCAATTGTAGTTATGTTGTCTTGGGTAATCGAGTCAATGAACCATGGGGAATACAATTCCCAAGTTGTTCCTAAAATTGAGAGTTTTCTCGCGTGGTAGTATAGTGTTTATTTTTATTTTTCTTCTGCAATAACCCCCCCCCCCCCCATTTAGAGATTTTAGTTATAGATATTTGAAATAATTAATAGTGAATTCTTGTAGTCTTTTTTTTTTTTTTTTTTTTGAAAAAAACCCCCCCCCCCCATTTAGAGATTTTAGTTATAGATATTTGAAATGATTAATAGTGAATTCTTGTAGTCAAACCCTGTATTCTTTGTGAATTCGACCCTAACCTTCATTTAGTTTAATTGTTGACAGCAATCGCTTTCTTATTGGAGCGTGAACATCATCAGTGGACAATCTCAATTAAAGGTAATCATAACAAAGCAATAGGACTAGTATGAAAAAAAAATTAGTCAGTCAATACCCAAGTCATCAATCCCAAATCTAGTCTATGAAGCCTCTAATGAAGCTGTCTAGATAGTACTATGACAGATCATGGCTAACCTAAATCAAAGGAAATAAAGTACTAACTCAAGCTAGATAAAATTTAAATGGGCATCCTCCAAAAGTAGAGGCGGACTCATCAATCTACTAGATGCGATTAGATCCTCAACAATGCACCTACTGATGATATCTAACACTTGTTTCTACATCATGAAAAGATGCAGGTCCAAATAGACGTCATTACGTGGAATGTACGAGTATGTAAAATAGCTGAGTGAAACAAATATAGGTAGAATAACAATAATTCAAAATGCTCAATCAAGATGTTAAATGTCTATCTAAAGTAAGAATAAAGAGTAGACAATGACCAATCAATACAATCCAAATCAATTCGATCCAATCAAGTTAGAGTACTATCACTATGGAACTTATCTGGGAGTTTCTTTTAACCAACAACAATCACTTATGAGCTAGTGATTGTACAACAATCTCATTGATATTGCCACAACCATTCAGTACTTGCCAGAGTAAATAACGAATTAATCCATAATGGATCTAATCAACCAAGTCCTCTATTATTTCAGGGACCTATCAGGAGGAACATCTAACTTAATAGTTTCAATCCTCTCCTATGTTTGGCAACATAGTTATTGAGTTCGAGTTAGCCTTACTATTACTTAATTCGGTGCTCGATACTCCTCCCAATACTCAATGCTCATAAGACAATAACTTTCAATCAACTAGTCTCATTGGGCATTTGCCAACTCAATTCATCACATCAACTATCGACTCTTTGATTAGAAACATTTTTTTAGGATTAGCTCATGACTCATCAAGACTCTCTATCATGCATCATTCCGACTCGTAATATTCAGGAAAACAAAGTAATGTTAAAGCATTTAGGGATTCTATAGACTCTTTAGGTTTAAATTATATTCAATGCACACTCATTTAAATGAAATATATAAAAATATTGAGAATTTATGCTAGGGTCCATGTAGTATGGAAAAATAATCTATTTTAAGTATTTAATTCATAGAAATGGTAATTCATGCAAGATTATGTAGAAATACATTAGAATTAAAGAAAAACCTTGAAGAAACATTCATGGGAGACTCAATTCACTCATAATTCCATCAATTCGGGTTATGGAATACATGGAAAAACATAATCCATGTTTTAGTTAGCCTTACATACTTGGTAATTTCAAAGCTTAAACCAGCTTGGAAATACTCATAGGGTTATCTTCAAACCCTAGCCTTTTTCTTCCTTAGAATCTTGCTCTAAGTTCTGAGAGAGTGTTTTAGCGTAAAAAGGTTGAACTGACATGTTTAGGACTTTATCTAGGTGTAAAAAAAAATAGGTTTAGGCTTTGAAAGGATGGAAAAAGACTAAAATAATCTTTCTTAAAAAGCTATCAATAGTCATCAACGAGCCCATCTACGACCCTTAGAAACTTCCACGGCCCGTAGGGACCCTCCCGTAAACTTTTAGGCCAATTTTGAGGTCTCTAGATCAATTTCACAAGCCCAATCT
Organism: Solanum virginianum; assembly: GCA_000787875.1. Taxonomy (NCBI): domain Eukaryota; kingdom Viridiplantae; phylum Streptophyta; class Magnoliopsida; order Solanales; family Solanaceae; genus Solanum; species Solanum virginianum. The sequence goes on along the minus strand of DF367307.1, from coordinate 16,009 downwards.
ACGGCCTGTAGAAGTTTTTACGACCCGTGTATTGGTCCATGATCTTAGGCATATTTATACGCCTAATTAGCCAATAATAACCATAAATAGAGTGAATTTAGTGGGCAAATTAATAGAGTCTAGGTGTTTGTGTGTCATTTTCTCATATTTTGCTGATGTAGGGCTAAGTGCGCCTGTGGTTGTGTCTGCAGGATTTTGCTTTGATTGGGAAGTTCGAGGTTAAAGCCGGACTCGATGGAAGAACACAGCCCAGAACGGGAACATGAAGATCACTAGAAGTAACTAAAAGATCAAAAGTCCATATGGCAAACTGGGGTACAAGGTTGTGGAAGCTGTAAAATGCAAAAAAAGGCGTGAAACCCAAAGGAGGTGCAAGGTCCGTGTCGCGAACCTGTTCAAAAGTGTGCAGAATTGTCCAATCAGCAAATTAAGCGAGAACATAGGAAAACAAGGGGTCTACATCGTGGATCTGAGAACCCAACACGAAAGTCAAAAAACAGGATCTTTATTATTTCTTTATCTTACACTTTAGGTTTTAAGTTGAGTTTTTACGCAAGAACTACAGAAGGAGACGACGAAGAACACTTTTCCACCGTACTTTGGTTAGTTTAATCTTTAGATTTTAGGTTTTGATGTTTTCCTTTTCATTCATGATGTATTCCACGTCCATGAGTGGCTAATCCTCCATATTCTAGGGTTGTAGCCATAGAGTATGTGTAGTTCTTAACTTTTGACATCTATGAATTGTTTCTTTCGATTATCCCTATGTTATTTATATCTATACTTCAAAGTTTGGCCAACTAGGGAGTAAAATTGTTGTTCACTCTGGATTCGAGAGATGTTGGAGTAGATAGAACCCAATAGCATAGGGAGCTAGTTCAATACTAGGAAACCAGGTTGATTCGTGTAACGGAGACCTGTGACAACTATCCTTACACCTTGCTTGGTTCATATATGGGAAAATAGCTTTAATGAATTTTATTGGTTTATCTATTCTTACTCAACGAGATATTTAAGTAGTTAATAATGGTAGGTCGACAAAGGTATCCAACCCTGTTCAGGTATATTAAACCCCGTGAATTAATAATGAAGAAACCAGATGCAGAGAGATATTGTTAAGACTAGGCAGAGTTGGAATGGTTACAACCCTAGAATTGCATCTTTAATTAATATCTTGTGTGAAAGTCTTATTAGCTTATTAGAAGTTATTTCTTTTACAATTTATTTTCCATAAAACAACAACTCTTTTTACTAAAAGCACCATAGACGTGATAACTGAGAGAAAATATGAATTACATTCAAATCCCTTGGGTTCGACAACCCGGTTCCTTACTCAAGACCACTGTATTACTTGTGAGACAACGTACACTTGCTTGTGCTAGGGAAGCAACAAGGTTTTGGCGTCGTTGCCAGGGATCTTGAAGTGAATTTGTTCATTATCAAAGTTATCTTATTTTGTGGTGATCACTACATTTGATCTTAGCGGTGTTTTTGTGTAGGAAAGCGAGTGCTAAACTGGAAGATTAGGACTCTTATTTTCGTCAATCAAAGAGGAGAGTAGGAGTTTTGTTTGAAACACTGGGTTTTGTTGAAACACTGCCAATTGAATTGGTTGAGCTAGATGATTAAGAGGACAATAAGGTGGAGGTTGATCCTATTGCAAAAAATATGGCAAACAATAACCCACCCGCACTAGTAACATCGGTTACTGATGCAACACTAGTACCGAGGCTAGTAAGGGACATAGAAATCCCAAGAACTACAAATGTCATAAACTGTTTTGTCAAACCTGAGCCTAGTGGCAGGTGAGAGCTCAAGCAGAACATGGTCCAGTTGCTATACTCTACTGGGCAATACCGAGCTTCCTCATGAAGACCCACAAGTCCATCTTCAAAACTTTCTTGAGATTGTTGATACTTTCATTCCCATGGGGGTGAATCATGATTATATGAGGATGAATTTGTTTCCCTTATCACTATTGGGAGAAGCCCAAAGATGGGTACAAGTTGAGCCACCTAACTCCATAGCATCCTGGGATGATTTGGCTCGAACTTTTCTTACTAAATTCTTCTCATAGGGCAAGACAACCAAGCTAAGAAGTGAGATCCTAAGTTTCAAGCAGAGGGCTGGCGAGAAACTACATCAGGCGTGGGATAGGTTCAAAATTCTATTGATAAATTGCCCACACTATTACCAAGCTAACGAGGTTTTGGTTCACACCTTCATTGAAGGGTTGTTACCCAATACTAAGATTCTTCTTGATTCAGCTGCAGGGGGTTAAGCGTTGGAGCAGACGTATGATGAATTATATGCTCTTCTAAACAGAATTTCTCAGGGCAACTTAGAATGGAATGGAGGATCCAATAGACCAATAGTGCAGAAACAAGCTGGGGTCTTGGAGATTGATGCTATAAATATCCTGCAGGCCAAATGTCAGTGATGCAGAACATGATGACCACGAACTTCAACAATCTGGCATTGGGGCTAAAACAACAGATTCCATTGTCAATAAGGTAGCAGTAAGCCCTAGTGAATATGGTATAACAGCAGCCGTCAGGTTGGTGTGATATTTGTGGGGGAGGAGATCATACGGCTGAATCTTGCGGATCCAATCCTGAGGTAGTAAACTTTGTGGAAAATGCTAACAGGGGAGGCTATTAAGGATTCGGGAACATTTATAACCCGAATTGGAGGAACCACCCAAACTTCTCATGGGGTGGCAATCAACAAAATCATGGGCCACCCCAGCAAAGACCACAGGGCAAAAATGCATATCAGAATTAGCTGGTCCAACAATCTGCAAGATAGGCTAATCCTAGCACCATAACTGATAGTGAGGTGCTGAGACAGATCCTGGCCAATCAGAATAGGCAAGAAGAAGAAATCAAAAGGAACAAACAAGATCTGCTGAACCTAGAAAAGCAGTTGGGACAGTGGGCCACTTTAATAAATTCCAGTCCTCAAGGAGGCTTGCCAGGTAATACTGATCCCAACCCAAAGCAAGTGAATGTAGTCAGCACACGGAGCGGAGGACTTTAACGAAATTGATTCCCAAGCAGAAGAATGGGGAGGGGCAAAATGCTACACAGGACTCCGAGGCTGACAATCCTAGCCTAACTACTAACAAAGCCACACCAGTACCAAAATCTCCTCCTCTATTCCCACAAAAGCTCTAGAAGAAGAAGAGGATGATTATTTTCAGAAATTCATCAGGCTGCTAAAACAGGTACAAATTAACTTACATTTAATTGATGTTGTGCAAGGGATCCCGAAATATGCTAAGTATGTCAAGGACATCATTACTAATAAGACCAAATGGGCAGAGTACGAGACTGTGGCACTGACAGAGGCTTGCAACTCCAATATTCTTAACAAATCACACTTGCTCGCCAAATTAAAAGATCCAGGAAGCTTCATTGTGCAAGTAACTATTGAGAACCATCTGAATACTAGGGATGGTGTTATCTTGGGGCTAGCATAAACCTCATGCCCACGTCTTTGTTCTTAAAGTTGGGGTTTAGAAGGCCAAAGCCCATAACAATTGTATTGCAGCTAGCAGATCGGTTATTACTCCTCATGCCCACGTCTTTGTTCTTAAAGTTGGGGTTTAGAAGGCCAAAGCCCATAACAATTGTATTGCAGCTAGCAGATCGGTCTGTGGCAAGGCCGGATGGAGTAATGGAGGACGTGTTAGTCCAAGTCGGGTCTCTCATCTTCCCCGTGAACTTCGTCATCCTAGATTTTAAGCTGCTTCCTGAGGTCCCGTTCATACTTGGGCGTCCATTCTTGGCTACAAGAGGGGCGTTAATTGATGTTGCAGCAAGGCGACTCACCATGCGAGCCCATGACAAGTTAGAAGTGTTTGATGTCTACAAAGCAATAAAGCTACCAGCCACGTATGGGGAGCTAGCAGCTATCATAATGATAGACACTATAGTGGCTGTGAGCCAGGTCGAGATTGAAGACCCACTAGCCAGGGTACTGTTAAATCAAGGGCTAGTGGATGATGCAGAAGCCAGATAGAGTGAAAGTGTGCTGAATGCCCACAATGTGAGTATGCTAAAGAAGATGAATAAACCTTTGAAAAGGGTGTTGGGACCACCTCTTAAACCCTTAGTGGAAGAAGCTCCTAAGTCAGAGTTGAAGAAACTACCATCACATCTCATGTATGAGTTTCTCGGCAAAAATAATACATTACCTATAATCTTGTCTGCTTCCTTAACTGCAGCCCAGGTAGAAACGGTTGTTGTGGTGTTGAAAAAGTGAAAGAGAGCCATGGGGTGGAAGATGTCTGACATCCATGGTATCAGCCTAGCCCTTTCCATGCACAGAATATTCATGGAAGAGGGCCATAAGCCTGTAGCTCAACCACAGAGGAGGCTTCACCCAATCATGAAAGAGGATATAAAAAAGGAGGTGATAAAGTGGTTGGATGCAGGGATCATCTTCCCCATATCAGACAACAAATGGGTAAGCCCTATTCAATATGTCCCCAAGAAGGGCGGGGTGACGGTTGTCACCAATGAGAATAATGAGCTGATTTCGACAAGGACATTGACGGGATGGCAAATCTGCATAGACTATAGGAAGCTGAATGATGCCACCAGAAAAGATCATTACCCCGTGCCTTTCATTGACTAGATATTGGATTGACTTACTGAGCAGAAGTATTATTGCTTCCTGGACAGGTACTCAGGGTACAACCAGATCACCATTACACCCGAAGACCAGGAAAAGACAACTTTCACCTGCCCATATGACACGTATGCCTTCAAGCGTATGCCTTTTAGGCTGTGCAATGCACTAGCCACATTCTAGAGGTGCATGATGATGACCTTTCATGATATGGTGGAGGATTTTATGGAAGTGTTTATGGATGATTTTTCTATCTTTGGGGAGTCATTTGAGAGTTGCTTATAGAATTTGGACAGGGTGCTTGCTAGATGTGAGAAGACTAATGTCATGCTTATTTGGGAGAAATCTCACTTCCTAGTTAAGGAGGGGATAGTTTTAGGCCATAAAGTGTCCAAGAAGGGGTTGGAAGTAGATAGAGCAAAGATAGAGATGATCGACAAGCTCCTACCACAGGTGTCGACCAAGGGAGTCAGAAGCTTTCTGGGACATGCGGGGTTCTACTGCAGGTTTATCAAAGAATTCTCAAAGATTGCAAAACCATTGTGTGCCTTATTGGAGAAAGCGGTACTATTTCACTTTGACGAATCTTGTTTGCAGGTGTTTGAGACACTAAAGCAGAAATTAGTGGAGGCTTCGATCTTTGTAGTACCCTATTGGGGTCTTCCGTTCGAGCTCATATGTGACACTAGTGATATAGCAGTAGGGGTAGTACTGGGGAAGCGCATAGATAAAGCCTTTCACTCCATATACTATGCCAGTAAGACCTTAGATGTAGCACAGGGCAACTATACAGTTACTGAAAAGGAAATCCTGGCACTGGTGTATGCATTTGATAAATTTAGAGCTTATTTGGTAGGGACACAAGTGGTGGTGTTCGCAGACCATGCTGCAGTGAAGTATTTGTTCAACAAAAAAGATGCCAAGCCTCGCTTGATCAGATGGATCTTATTACTCCAAGAGTTTAACATCAAAATCAGATATCAGAAAGGGAGTGAAAACCAAGTTGTTGATTATCTATCTCATCTAGAGATTGATGCTCACATAGGTGAGCGACCACAAATCAGAGAAGAGTTTTTGGACGAGCAACTATTAGCTATTAAGATGGAATAATTACCATGGTATGTGGATATTGTAAATTACCTGGTAAGTGATGTGTTCCCAACGGATGCAACATATCAGTAGAAGAAGAGGATGGCCCATGATGCAAAGGCTTATGTCTAGGATGGACCATACCTATTCAAGTACGAAGCTAACGACATGGTAAGGAGGTGTGTTCTAGAGGTAGAGATGAAGCTGATTCTAGAGAGGTGCCATACCTCTCTATATGGAGGCCATCATGGTGGTAAACGGATAATGCATAAGGTATTATAATCTGGCTTCTTCTGGCCCACCCTATTGAAAGATGCTATTCAATTTTCCAGGGCCTGTGACGCGTGCTAGTAGATAGGTACTATATCCCAGAGGCATGAGATGCCCTTAAACAACATTTTAGAACTGGAGATCTTCGACGTTTGGGACATTGATTTCATGGGGCCATTCCCACCATCATTCGGGTGCCACTATATTCTGGTAGCTGTGGAATACATTTTCAAATAGGTTGAAGCAACAACCCTTCTAACCAATGATGCTAAGGTGGTGAGCAAGTTCCTCTGCAAGAACATCTTCACTCGATTTGGTACCCCGAGAGCCATTATCAGTGATGGCGCTACCCATTTCTTAAACCAAACTATGAAGAACTTGCTGGTGAAATATGGGATACGGTACAATATACCACTCACAAACTAGCAGGCAGGTGGAGGTGTCCAACTGGGAGGTGAAGCAAATATTGCAAAAGACCATGAATGCCACCTGGAAAGATTAGGCAAAAAGCTGGATGAAGCATTGTGGGCATATCAGACTACCTAGAAGACCCCAATCGAAACTTCTCCATACAAACTAGTGTATGTTAAGGCCAGTCATCTACCCATAAAGCTTGAGCATCAGGCGTATTAGGCGATTAAGAAGCTGAATCTTGACCCTAAGCTTGCTGGAAGGAAGAGACTTGAGCAATTGGAGAATTTGGATGAATTTCGGCTCCAATTGTATGAAAATGTTAAGCTCTATAAGGAGCGGACGAAGAAATGGCACGACCGGCACATAATCAAGCGAAACTTTGAGCTAGGCCAACAGGTATTGCTGTTTAACTCACTTCTTAAGTTATTTCTAGGAAAATTGATGTCCAAATAGAGTGGACCATATGTGGTGGTAGCAACCACACCTTATGGTGTAGTGGAGCTAAAAGACATGACCATGAACCAAACCTTTTTGGTGAATGGTCAGCGGGTCAAGCACTACTATGGTATGGATACGAATCAAATAGTTGAGGCTATTAAGTTGGCCAAGAATGATTGAGCATAACATGCATCATGCCGCGATATTAAATTAGGTGCTGCACGGGAGGCAACCTGTAGTGAGGTAACATAGTTGTGTTTTATTTTTTATTCTATCTTTCAAAAAATAAAAAAAATAAAAAATAAAACAGATCCCTTACTAAAAGTGAGAAAATTGCCTCCGCATCACAAACACTACACACTCTTGTGTAAAATTTTTAGTCTTCAATTCCCTATGTTTCATTAGGAATTCTTTGTGTTTCTAGTTCTAATCTATCATTTTAGTGTTTTTGGAGCATGTCCAAGTGTTCGGGTAATTTTTTGGGGCCCGAAACAAAAAGATTAGATTTTTATTATTTCTCAAAACAGTAAGCATTCGTGATGGTACCCTAATGCGGACCATCGCAGATGCCTACTCTTTCTGACCCCAGGTGGAAATGTCATTAAGTGTTGGTCTGTGTTCACTCTGCGTCGCGGATCAAATGCATACCCTCATTGTTTCTGTGCCCTGGTAAGTGGTTTTTGTTAAGTGTGCATTTGCGTTGCCTTTCCATCGCGGAGCAAATATGAAGGCTTACTATTTCAATAATCACGATAGAATTCATTTAAGTGTTACTCCACGATGTCTCCGCGACAGGGAGCAAATACGATGTAGTCTAAAATTGCCCGACTGCAGACATGGCCCCACCCTTTTAATTACCCTAAACCATTTTTTTACCCTCTTTAATAGAAACCCCTGACCCCATTCCCTTCATATTTTTTCCCTATTCTTCATCTCCTTCATCATTTTCTTCCCTCTTCCCCATTCTTTTTTCTAATTCGATCGCGTCTACACCACAGGGGTCCAATTTGCATCGCACTTCACACCCTCAACAAGCAAGGTACATTCTCTTAACCTCAATTTCATGTGATTTCCATCGAATTTTGGTCAAATTTTCCCCTAGTCATGTGAAACTGCATGTGGGGAATTTGGGTTTCTTCTTGATCTCTACTAACTGTTGAATATGCAGTGGGTATAGCTTGAGTGTAATCATTCTTGGGGGAGAGTTGGTGTATGATTTGTAAGGGTGAAAACCCTAGGTTGAGATTTGTACCCAAAATTGACAAAAATTGGGGATTAGGTGTTCTTCTCCATGCTTGGGGTCAAATTGTTAGTTGTGTGATTGGGTTGTGCCAAATAGTTAAGTGTGGGGTTGAATTCATAGGATGTGATGAAGAATTGTTCTCTTAACTGTCAAATATGGGGATTATTGGGGAGTTTTGAGGATTAGATGCTTGTGATAAGGTAATAAGGGGTGGTTTGCACCATAGATTGTGCCTACGTTCGACTGTGGTGTGGTTTTTTAAGGGGCTTTTGTTGTGCATGTTTTTTAGGGGTGTTACCACATTCGGATCTTGAAAGATCCTTGAGAATGAAGGGGGATATCGTGTTGTATTTGTACGACTCTTTGTAAATAGTTGTTAGGCGTGCTATGTATTTGGTGAATCCCTTATTATGCGTATGAATGGTGCCTTTTTGTAGAGGGTGAAAGCTCTAGCTGGAATTCGTCGAGGTCTGGGGATAACTTGCGGTGTCTTGGGTACCTTTGTTATATTTTATACTTGATTTGTGGGAGCTACGTGGATATGTGCCAAAGCTTAAGTGCGAGGTCCCTAATTTCGTGTAAGCTCTGATTTTACACTTGTGATTTGCAGGAAAGATGTCTTCAAGTGCACGCCGAGGCGGATTGTCGAGCAGGCCTAGAGCTACCAACACAGGGAAATGGCCACGAGATATCCTAGATATGCCCAAGGACACTAGGAGGGGTCAGAAACCTCAATATGGGGCCAATGCTGTCAACAAAAATGGAAGAAGGTGGTACCAGTCTCATGATGAGACTAAGTACAATCCCGATGTTCCTATTGATGTAGAGTCCCTTGGAGACGAGTTCCCCTAAATTCTAAACTGTTGTAATCAATTGAGTTTCGGTTTCTTATTCCGACCACCTATACCTTGCAATCTGAGCTTTGTTTGGGAATTCTATGCCAATATGAGTGAAGAACCACGGTCCCAAACAATGATTGTTCATGGATTAGAGGTCAACTTTTCACCGTTGGCAATCAACCGAATCCTGGGCACCCTTAAAGAGGACTCAGCAGGAGAATTCAATGAGTTGTGCCGTCACCAGCCCTACCAAGATATCAGGCATACTATCTCTGGGCGGAGGTCTACAACGAGATGGGTTCAACATGCTGAGCGGGGCTATCATATGTCCAAGGAGGCTAGAGTCCTGGTGAAGATCGTGATGCACTCTTTCTTTCCAGGGCAACACTTTACCAATATGACGAGAGATAGAGTTTGCCTCACGTATGCAATCATGAGGGCTATGCAATTGAACTACGGGGCATCTTCAAACTAGTGATGTAGAAGGCGAAGACTCATAAGGGTCGCAATTATGCCTTTGTGGGCCTTATTACTACTTTGTGTCGTGATGCAAGTGTCCCTGAGGAAGAGGTAGACTACTGCCCAGTCATTCATGTCATGCCCCAAATCCTATTAAGGCGGATTGGCACCCGTTGCCGATAAGGCCTGGGAGAACCAACCTGTACCTATGCATTTTCTATATGCATTATAAGGAACTCCACCTTCAGTATGCCTTTAATAAAGTAAATAAAACTAACAAGCCAAAAGAAAAAGCATATGACTAGGCCATTGGGGCCATGCTGTCCAAAGTACAAAATATGACCACACTTTAATTTACATAGTCTACAAAGCCTCTAAATAATGACAAGTATCTGATAAAGGTCGAGACAGGCCCTGCCTCAACTAACAGTACAATACAAAAATATAAACTCTAAACATGCAAAGCTTCGAAGCAACCTGGAGCATGGTGACCACTGCTGGATATCCTGTACTCCTACTGAGGAGATCTACTAGCACCTGTACCTGCAGCATGAAATGCAGGTCCCCCGTAAGGGACGTCAGTATGAGATAATGTACTGAATATGTAAGGTAGGAGACACTGTATATGAAATAACAACTCAAATGAAACTTAGTACTGGT
>DF367309.1:4061-14353 GCA_000787875.1 Solanum virginianum | reverse complement strand
AACTATGAAAACTATGAACTATTGTGAATTTTGAGATGAATTTCAAGATACTCAAAATGAGGGTTTTACTACATATTGGTGGGTTGATTTGAATTGATTTTACTCCTTTATGTTATAGTCTTAAGTTGCATAATTTTGAACAATTATCATGAACCCACTATATGTTTGATGAAATTACATGACAATAATTTCTAGGTTGTTGATGGACTATTATATAATTTACAAGTCAAGTGATTTCATGATAATTATAGGTTTCTAAGCATGTATTAAATTCATGAAAAGTATGTATAATGTTACATGTGACAAGTTGAGCCCGATTTCAAGATTTTATCTTCTTGTTAGCTATTCATGCCAAGTTGAGGGATCAAGCATGATTACTATGTTTACCTTCATGTTCAAGTTAAGCTCACTAGTAGAGGTCAAGCAAGCAAATAAGCTACTCATTTCATGTTATCATGTCCTTTACAAGTTTTTCATGATATGACTCTATGACTTATGATTTTCCTACTCTTGTGAGAGACTACCTAGCACCAAGTGGACTAGAGGCGATTACCTAAGTCCCAAAACTATGTGCCACCGTAGGTAAAGGGATTAGAGGTGATTACCCAAATCTCTAAGAGGCGAGTACCCTAAATATGAGGGATTAAGGCAAGTACCTAAGTCCAAGAACTAGAGGTGAGTACTCAGTTCACATAAGGCGTAGCGGATCCACTTAGGCTTTAAGAGGTTCACCTTGGCAAGTGACTTTCCCCTTTCTTTTGGTGTAAGGATAATATCGAGACTCCATGGATTAGCTCACATGGTTTATGTCGATTATGGTCTCTCTCACTATCTTTATGAACTCCCCAAAGCTTTATGGTATATGTCACTCTTGATCTATAGTTTTCTCATATGTGTTCATGTCCCCCTCATGTACCTAGGAGGTCCTCTTATGATAAATTAAATGCTTGCTTTATGTGATGTCCAAGGTGATTTGAAGTTCCTATGATCTATTGTTTCACAAGTTCAAATGGTATTTTCTCTAAAGGTACATGCATGTTTTATTACAAGTATTGATTATACATATCATATTGAGATTATATCATTGCCTATATGTATGCATTTTGAATATTATAGCTTATGTCTTTATTGTATTGCACCCTACATACTTAGTATATTACATGTATTAATGCATAATCTATGCCTGTATGATATTCCATGTAAGGACCAGAACTTCTATCAATCATCCTCCTCCACATGGCTAGTTCGATTCTTTGAAGAAAGCTTTGGTGACTCCTCAACTCTAAGGACAATATCTATTTCATTCATGCTATGTTAAGACTTGTTCCTTATGTTGGATAGTTATTATTATGAGGGTGAGCCCAGGAAGTGTCTTAGCCTCCACTCTATTCTTAAGTAGAGGTGTTATTGGATTTTATGTTTAATATGCTTATGAGCTTGACTCCTCTTATGTTTTATAATTATGAATGACTTCCCTTAGTTCTGCTTCCTTTTAAAGTATTTGACTCTTGTTATTGTTTTATTTTGCTTCCACGACCAAGGATGTATACATGATATGCTAAGAGACTTGTTTGGGTTGTCTTCAGACTTCCGATTCATGGTGTCACATCTAGGACCTAGGCTTAGGTCATGATAAGTTTGATATCAAAGTACTAGGTTATTAATGGTCCTCAAAAATCTAACACACCATGTCAAGTAAAGTCTTCTTCAAGTTTGTGAAGTGCACCACAACTATGAGTAGTAGGCTATGAGCGTTTTAGGAAATGTTTTGCCTCTTCATGATCTATCTCATTCTTTAGATATAGAGATAAGGATTTCCCCCCTAACGAATGCCCTTTTGCTAATGATGGGGTGCCTAACCCAAGGTTCCAAGGTGGCAATGGTGGGATGACTAAACCTAGGTGCCAAAAGTGTGGGAGAAATCATGGTGGTCCATGTTTGAGGAACTCTAATACTTGCTATGGTAATAGGTCACATGGTTGTTGATTGTCCACTTGCTCAAAACAAGGGTAGAGATGATCGTCCTTAAGGCCAAGGTGCTAATGTGGGTCTAAGGGCAAAGATGAGGCCAACAAGGGGGTGCTCCAAGTAAAAATTAATTCTATGCTCTCCAAAGAAGGCAAGGTGTGGATGAGGTGCCCAATGTTATTATCGGTATGTTAAAGGTTTTGGTTATGATGTGTATGCTTTAATAGATTCAGGTGTCACTCTTTCTTTCATTACTACTTTTGTTGCCAATAAGCTTCATGTGTATCCTAAATTATTGTGTGAACCTTATAAAGTGTCTACCCCCATTGGTGAGTCCATTATTGCTAAAAGAGTCATTAGGGATTACCCCATTTTCATACTGCATAAAGTCTTACCTTGTGATTTTATTGAACTTGACATGGTCGATTTTGACATTATTCTTGGGATGGATTGGTTATATGCATATCATGCTTCCATTGATTGTAGGAACTACAAAGTTAGGTTCCAATTCCCTAATGAGCTCATCCTTGAGTGGGAGAGTTATAGTCTAGTGGTCAAAGGTAGATTCGTTTCTTGTCTTAAAGCTCAAAAATTGATTTTTAAGGGTTGTATTTACCATCTTGTAAGGGTTAAGGATGTTGAGTCTAAAGTTCTTCCCATTGAGTCGGTTCTGGTGGTCAATGAGTTTCTTGATGAGATTTTTGGTGTTCCTCTCGAAAGGGAAATAGACTTTGGTATAGACCTCCTCCTCGATACTCAACACATTTACATTTCCCCTTACCGTATGGCACCAGTAGAGTTGAAGGAGTTAAAGAATCAATTGAGGAATTTGTTGGAGAAGGGTTTTATAAGGCCTAACAAGTCACCTTGGGGTGCACCGGTGTTATTTGTAAAGAAAAAGGATGGTTCCCCTAGAATGTGCATCAATTACCTTCAACTCAATAGAGTAACTATAAAGAACAAGTATCCTCTACCAAGGATAAATCACCTTTTTGATCAACTACATGGGGCTAGTTAAAGTGAGGGTGAGGGAACGCGATATTCCCAAGATGGCCTTTCGGACTAGGTATGGGCACTTTGAGTTTGTGGTAATGTCCTTTAGTTGACTAATGCACCAGTAATATTTATGGATCTCATGAATAGTGTCATTAAACCATATCTTGATATATTTGTGGTGGTATTTATTGATGATATATTAATTTATTCCCAGAGTGAAGAAGACATGTGAATCATTTGAGGGTGGTATTGCAAATTTTGAGGAATGAGAGGTTGTTTACTAAATATAAAAAATAAGAATTTTAGTTAAAAGAGGTTGCATTTCTAGGGATATAGTGTCGGGTGATGGAATTAAAGTGGACCCTAAGAAGACGGAGGTGATAAGGAATAGGTCTAGGCCCTTGACTTCGATAGATATTAGGAGATTCTTGGGTTTAGTGGGTTACAAGCGGAGGTTTGTGAATGGTTTCTCTTCTATTGCTTCCCCTATGAAAGATTTGACCCAAAAGAAGGTAAAACTTGTTTGGACTGATGAATATGAAAAGAGTTTCCAAACTTTGAAGGACAAGCTTATCTCCGCTCCTATCTTAGCTTTACCGGAAGGGTTAGATGGGTTTGTGGTGTGTTTTGATGCCTCAAGGATTGGTTTAGAGTGTGTTTTGATGCAAAATGGAAAACTTATAGCATATGCCTCTAGGTAACTTAAGGTGCATGAGCAAAATGATCCTACCCATGATCTTGAATTAGATGTCATGGTGTTTACTTTGAAAGTTTGGCATTATTATTTGCATGGGGTTCATGTAGATGTGTTTACCGACCACAAGAGTCTCCAATATGTATTCACACAAAATGATCTTAACTTGAAACAAAGAAGGTGGTTAGAACTTCTTAAGGATTATGACATGAGTGTACACTATCATTCCGGCAAAGCTAATGTTATGGCTGATGCTCTAAGTAGAGTGTCTGTGGGTAGTCTAGCTCATATTGATATTGGTAACAAGGAGGTGTCTAGAGAAGTTCACCGGTTAGCTAGTTTAGGGGTTTAGGTTGAATGAGTTGAAAATGGTGGTGTAATGGTTTTTTATGGTTCCACATCTTCTTTGATTGAGGAAGTCAAGTCAAAATAAGACCTTGACCCTACCTTGCTTAAATTGAAAGCATTAATAAAGTGAAGGTTTTCTTCCAAGGGGGATATGGTGTCCTTAGGTACCAAGGTAGGTTGTGTGTGCCTAATATGGATGACTTGAGGGAGTTGATTTTGAAGGAAGCACATAATTTGTCCTACTCTATTCACCCCAGTTCTTCAAAAATGTATAGAGACTTGAGGGAGGTATATTGGTGGGGTGGTATGAAAAGGGATATTCTCAAGTTTGTAGATAAATGTCATAATTGCCAACAAGTGAAAGCCGAATATCAAAGACCCGATGGCCTAGCCCAAGATATAGAAATTCCTTCTTGGAAGTGCACAATTGCCAACAAGTGAAAGCTGAACATCAAAGGTCGGGTGGCCTAGCCCAAGACATAGAAATTCTTACTTGGAAGTGGAAAGAGATCAACATGGATTTTGTGATTGGTTTGCCTAAGACTAGGAAACACTTCGATTCTATTTGGGTTATTGTTGATAAGATGACTAAGTCAGTTCACTTTCTACTGGTTAAAACAACTTATAATACTGAAGATTATGTCAAGTTGTATATTCATGAGTTAGTTAGATTGCATGGGGTACCCTTGTCTATCATTTTGGATCGTGGTGGTCAATTCACTTCTCATTTTTAAAGGTCCTTCCAAGATGGCTCCCTTTGAAGCTTTATATGGTAGGCGTTATAGATCCCTAGTTGGGTGGTTTGATATGGGGGAGATGGCTTTGTTAGGGCCAAATTTAGTTTTGGAGGCTTTGGAGAAGGTGAGGTTGATAAGGGAGATGTTGAAGATAGCCCAAAGTAGACAAAATTCTTATTCTGATGTAAGGAGAAGAGACCTTGAGTTTATTGTTGATGATTGGGTTTACTTGAAAGTCTCACCTATGAAGGGTGTGGTCCGGTTTGGCAAAAAAGGGAAATTAAGCCCAAGGTTTGTGGGACTCTATAGGATTTTGAGGAGATTTTGTAAGGTTGCCTACGAATTGGAGTTGCCTAGGGATATGGACATGGTTCATCCGGTCTTCCATGTGTCTATGTTGAGAAAGTGTGTGGGTAACCCAAGTGCTATAGTAACCTTAGAGGTTGTGGGTCTTGTGGAAATTTGACCTATGAGGAGGTCCCGGTGGAAATATTGGATAGACAAGTGAAAAGGTGGAGGAACAAAGATGTAGCATCCGTCAAGGTACTTTGGAGGAATTAAACAGTTGAAAGTGCCACATGGGAAGCAGAAGTAGAGATAAAAAAAAAGCGATATTTGTATCTCTTCCACTCTAGTCAAGATGAAGGTAATAAATTAAGTCTCATTTATGATTTCAAATCTTGAGTTTCAGCCCCCATGTCATTTTTGCATCCATTCATATTCATAGTAACAAGTTTATGGTAATTTTTGACATTCATGTTGAGACTTTTTGAAAATGATGTTTAAGTGCATCTGTTGCATTCATGTGGGGCTGAAAGTTTCATAATTACTTCTCTTTCGCATGGTTCTTTGACATTCGGGGCCGAATGTTCCCAAGGAGGAGATATTGAAACACACCTCATATGTTTCGAAATGACCCATAATTGTA
Organism: Solanum virginianum; assembly: GCA_000787875.1. NCBI lineage: Eukaryota > Viridiplantae > Streptophyta > Magnoliopsida > Solanales > Solanaceae > Solanum > Solanum virginianum. The sequence continues at coordinate 8,682 of DF367309.1, read as the reverse complement.
TTTTTCTAATATATCAAAATTCGTGCGTGATTTTAGAAATTTGACTTCATATTCTTGATCAGGGAGCAAAATTGAGTGGGAAATGGGTAAAACCTAGATTTTAGAAGATTCGTAGTGAAAAATAATTTTCACTAATTAATCAACTTCTAGTGTGCATCTGCGCCCCAAGAGTCTAGCACAAAAAGTTCCTTTGCGTTTGGTCCACATCACAGACTGGACGCGGGCTAGTGTAATTTTTTTACTATTTTTCATATTTCATCCAAGGACATTGGGGTAATAACCCAATGGCCATTTAAACGCAAAATCTTCCATACTTAGCCATTTTTCAATTCTAGAACTCACAAAACCCTCTCTAAAATCTCTCCAAGACTTTATCAAAATTCCCATTCATATTCAAGGATTTCAAGAACAACTTTGGCTTTCAAAGACCCAATCCAAGCTTCAAGTCTCCTTAAAGTTCACTCCAAGAAATTCCAATCTTAAAGTATGTGGGCCTTTATCTATGGACCCTTTCACCCATCGAGCCCAAACTTCTCATTTTATGAAATATTGCATGATTTCAAGTTATATTACCTATGGGTATTTCGTATTATAAATTATGAACGTAAATTATGTTGGGTTTTATCAAGTAATGATTGATTATGCATGAATATCTATTTTGATCTCATACCATGAGTGGATTTATATCTATTAAAGTTATACATGATGTGAACTATGAAAACTATGAACTATTGTGAATTTTGAGATGTATTTCAAGATAACCAAAATGTGGGTTTTACTATAATATTGGTGGGTTGATATGAACTGATTTTACTCCTTATTGTTATACTCTTAAGTTACATGATTTTGAACAAGTATCATGAGCCCACCATGTGTTTGATGAAATTACATGACAAGAATTTCTAAGTTGTTGATGAATGATAGAATGATTTACAAGTCAAGTGATTTCATGATAATTATGTGCTTCCAAGCATGTATTAAATTCATGAAAAGTATCTATGATGTTACAAGTGACAAGTTGAGCCTTATTTCAAGATTTTATCCTCTTATGAGTTATTCATGTCAAGATGAGGGATCAAGCATGATTACTATTTTTACCCTCATGTTCAAGTTAAGCTCACTAGTAGAGGTCAAGCAAGTAAATGAGCTACTCATGTCATGTTATCATGTCCTTTACAAGTTGTTCATGATATGATTTTATGACCTATGATTTTCCTACTCTTGTGAGAGACTACCTAGCACCGAGTGGACTAGAGGCAATTACCCAAGTCCCAAAACTATATACCACCGTAGGTAAAGGGATTAGAGGCGATTACCCAAAATCCCTAAGAGGCGAGTACCCTAAATATGAGGACTTGAGGCGAGTAACCGAGTCTGGACTTGAGGTGAGTACCCGAGTCCAAGAACTAGAGGCGAGTACCTGATTCACATAAGGCTTAGTGGATCCACTTAGGCATTAGGAGGTTCACCTTGGCAAGTGACTTCACCCTTTCTTCTAGTGTAGGGGAAGCATTGGGACTCCATGGATTAGCTCACATAGTTTATGTCAGTTATGATATCCCTCACCATCTTTTCCAAAGCTTCATGGTATATGTCACTCTTGATCTATGGTTTTCTCATATGTGTTCATGTCCCCCTCATGTTCCCAAGAGGTCCTCTTATGATAAAATAAATGATTCTTTTATGTTATGTCCAAGGTGATTTAAAGTTCCTATGATCCATTATTTCACAAGTTGAAATGGTATTTCCCCTAAATATACATGCATGTTTTATTACAAGCACTGATCATACATGTTATATTGAGATTATATCCATTGCCTCTATGTATGCATTTTGAATATTATGACTTATGTCCTTGTTGCATTACACCCGGCATACTTAGTACATTCCAAGTACTAACGCATACTCTATGCTTACATAATATTACTATGTAGGGACCATCGCTCCTATCGATCATCCTCCTTCACGTGACTAGTTCAGTTCTTTGAAGAAAGCTTTGGTGAGTCCTCAACTCCGAGGACAATATCTATTTCATTCATGCTATCTTTAGACTTGTTCTTTATGTTGGATACTTATTATTATGAGGATGAGCCCAGAAAGTGTCTTGGCCCTCGCTCCATTCGTAAGTAGAGGTGTTATTGGATATTACGTTGTATATGCTTATGAGCTTGACTCCTTTTATGTTTTATGATTATGAAAGACTTCCCTTAGTCTCACTTTCCTTTTGAGTAATTGACTCTTGTTATTGTTTTATTTTGCTTCCGTGACCAAGGATGTATACATGATATGCTAAGTGGCTTATTTGGGTTGTCTTCGGACTTCCCTTTTGTTGTGTCATGTATAGAACCTAGGCTTGGTTCGTGAGACAAGCTCAATGTACGTACCATTCATGTGTTCTCAACCCCTACAAACCTTTTTAGGCCCTCTCGTAGTCTGATAGTGCCAACACTCAGCAAATATAGCATCTATGGCTATGACAACTCTCTATACAAGAGACACCGTCCCATATTATCTTATGTATATATACACACAGAGTACACCCAACCATATACAATATATATTCCATAATTCAACCTATAAACAGTACATTTCTATATATTCCAGCTCAAACACGCATGCATTTCAACTTAGTCTAAGGTTTAGAGGAAGCCTAGCCTACCTGATAAATGATTTCTTGCGTCTCGAATCAATCTAGCCGAACTTTTCCCCTCCTAGTTGCTTCTTGATGCTGCTCAACTATTAAAATATAATTCACAAGGTCAATGCAGTCAGATTGACTATAACATCTTGAAAAACAAGTAAAATTACATTAATTGGGCCTAAATTGCGAAAAATAGGGCCCACACCCACAATCCCAAACAAAATCCCAAAAAGCAGTCCCCATGTCACCCCAAGTCTGCAACCAAAAATTTCGCCCAAAACGAACCCCAAAAGACAGAGAAAGGCCCAAAAACAAAAATAAAAGCTTTATTGGGAGAACATTCTTTTCAAGACTTTCTCAGTCAAAATTCTCGAAAATTGGCTAAATTTAGCGAACACCCAGCATACCACAGCGTTCCTCTTAGGACGTAGAGCAATTTAGACACAAATGTTACTTGTTCCATCAAGAAATTACCAAGATATCGCAAAGTAATATTTTCACTCATTTTTTATATACAACCAGTGAAAAATAGAAATTTTTTTACCTTAACATACATGCCAAAATAGAATTTTGACACCACCACGGCATTCCTCACGAAAGTTCATATCAAGTAGCCAATTTGAGTGAGCTCAGAATTGTGGTGCAAAGTTAATATATGTATTTTTTTCTCTTGGAAACAAGCTTATATATGTATACCTTAGTACCAACCCACGTCACTGCCTCCCATTTAGCAACTATCCAATCTTTATTTCATCATTTTGGGCTCATTTGGACTCTAATTTTTGCAAACGAACTATGCAATCATATGAATTTTGACATTCTAAATCCAATAATGCAGTCAAAATTTCCAATGGAGCTTCCTACAATCTGACGTGGTTCACTTCCTTATATGCAACTTTCAACTGAAAGCCCCCGGAAGGTCAAATCGCATCCAGAAGTCTCCAGTATCAAAGGAGGGGTTGTTGTAGATCAAAAATTGACGTTTTGGAGCTAACTCTCTATCAAAATTCTCATTTAGGGCACGGTTCTTGAAGGCATTGACTGAGTCAACTATTAATCGATTTCGGCGGCTAAATTTGTAGGCCACGATATAACTGTACTGAATATGCTCCTAGACTAATTCGACTGTTCTAGAGCTAATGGAATCGTCAAAATCCCATTCCAAGTCCATTTACTAGGACTTTACCCAAAAATTTATGTTATAAGTATAACTTCCCGGCTAACTCAAAAATCCACATAACTCCCAAATAACTCATTCAACCACTATGCGAAGAGTCAATAATGGCCCCAAGTCGCCATACACATGCTCAATCAACAATATGACTGGAAAATCAAAAAAATGCGCTAGAGGGTCATTACAAGAAAATACAGTTAGGGAATCAAAATCAAAGCTGTAAAATAACTCATAATTTCTTTTGAAAATTTTGCTAGAAAAATATAATACCTTGAAAGCTCAAAAATCAGAAAAAGAAAGGAATGTTGCAAAAAAGATCTCCTGGTGTAGGTTGTTGACACCGAATTTTTACCCTCCACATCACAAATTACCCGGTGTGTATATATATATATATATATATATATATATATATATATATATATTTAAAAAATTAATTCATTTATTTCGGTACGTAGGGGCCACGCGCCCCCAATTCTATTATTTCCTCTCTCTCACATGCACAGACCCTTCCTCATTTTTCTTCTTCTTCTTCTTCTTCAAAGAAAAAGAACCAATCAACCAAACAAAAACCCAAAAAACCAGCAACCAAATCGCACGCCTCCATCCATCGCTCCTCAAGAGTGCGACCTACCCAACAACCCTCAATGGTTGACCTTGAAAACTTGAAAAAAGTGCAGCGCTTCGTAAACCTCATCCATGCGTAGCATCGACCCTCATAACCCCGATAAACCGCGCCTCCACAACTCCCTGTCTGGCACATGTGCCTCTCTCGATCGATTCGACTGTACCATTCATGTGTTCTCAAC
>DF367310.1:5291-19984 GCA_000787875.1 Solanum virginianum | reverse complement strand
ATAGGATGACGAAATTGGCTCACTTTCTACCGATTAAGACCACATATGGGGTGAAAGAGTATGCTAGGTTGTACATTCATGACTTGGTGAGATTGAATGGGGTTCCTTTATCCATCATATCAGATCGTGGAACACATATGAGGCTGAAGATTATGCAAGGTTATACATCCATGACTTGGTGAGATTGCATGGGGTTCCTGTATCCATCATATCAGATCGTGGAGCTCAATTTACTTCACATTTTTGGAGGTCTTTTCAAAGGTGTCTTGGTACCAAAGTGCACCTTAGTGCGGTCGTCCACCCTCAAACGGATGGCCAAGTCGAGAAAACCATTCAAACACTAGAGGATATGCTTAGGGCATGTGTATTAGATTTGAGGGGTAGTTGGGATGACCATCTTCTTATGATTGAGTTTGCCTACAACTATAGTTATCACTCTAGCATCGGTATGGCTCCTTTTGAGGCTCTTTATGAGAGGCGATGTAGATCTTCGGTGGGTTGGTTTGAGGTTGGAGAGGTGGCCTTATTAGGACCGAATCTGGTTATGGAGGCTCTTGAGAAGGTTAAGATGATTAGGGGAAGGTTGAGGACAACCCAAAGTCGTCAAAAATCTTATGCCGATGTAAGAAGGAAAGACCTAGAATTCCAAGTGGGTGATTGGGTCTACTTGATCGTTTCTCCAATGAAAGGCGTGGTCTATTTTAATGAAAAGGGGAAGTTGATTCCAAGATATGTTGGTCCTTATGAGGTGATACAGAGGGTTGGCAAAGTAGCCTATGAGTTGAAGTTGCCTAGAGAAATGAATTTAGTTCACACGGTGTTCCATGTCTCTATATTGAGAAAATGTGTTGGTGATCCTAATGCCATTGTGCCTCTTGATGTTGTGGGTGTGGTTGAGGATAACTTGACTTATGAGGAGGTTCCGGTTCCGATCTTGGATAGGTAAGTAAAGAGATTAAGGAACAAAGAGGTGTCATCCGTTAAGGTCCTTTGGAAGAACCATCAAGTCGAAAATGCTACATGGAAGGTCGAAATGGACATGCAAAAGTGGTATCTTTATCTTTTTTGCTCCATTCAAGCCTAAGGTATTGATCCTAAGTCCCATATGTGATATCAATTCTTATGTTTTAGCCCCTATGTCATTCATATGCATTCATGTTAAAGTTGGTAAACTTATGACGATTTTACACTTATGTTGAGAATTTGAAAATGGTGTTTTACATGTTATGTTGCATTCTTGTTGGGGCTGATTTGTTGATGATCACTCTTGTCTTGTACATCTCTTTTACATTCGGGGACGAATGTTCCCAAAGAGGAGATATTGTAATGACCCCAAAAAGTGCCCAAAAACGTGCCTTAAAATGCCCAAAATTTTAATTTTCATATATCTCAAAATCTGTTCGTTATTTCAAAAATTTTTCTTCGGATTCTTGTTCAGGGGTTCCAAATTAGGGGGTAGAGGGTCTAACCCCAATTTAAGAGTAAAGATTTAGCAATTATGAAATTTCAAGAACGCGATTTCTAGAGGGGTTTTTGCGTCCCCCTCGCGTGTCCCCTATGTTATTTTGGACACTGTTTTTCAGCTTTGGTCCAAGACTTTAATTCTTCGGCCTAAAAGTTCACATACGTATTTTTATCTATACTTAGTCATATTTTACCCTTATATCACCCTTAACATTACCAAATACTCACTCAAACACTTAATCCTATTTTTACTCCCCAAACTCAAGTCCCAAACTCTAAGCTAAGGTTCTCCTTCAAGTTTCTTCTTCAAGCTTCAAGTCTCCATCTCCAATCTTCACCAAGTTCATCTATAAACTAAGGTATGTGGGTTTCTTTCATGGATTTCTTTCATGGGTTCCTTTCACCATGATACTTAAGCCTCCTTTTACTCAAATTACATGATTTAAAGTTGATTTACAAATGGGTCTTGATTATTATGAAATTCACTGCACACTATGTTAAAGCTATGTAAAGTTGTGGTTGTTTTGCTATGTTTTGAGCTATAAATCTTTGATCTATTATAAGATTTGAGAAGACATTTTGATGTATGTGTCTTGAGGGTGTTGCAAGTGTTGATCGAGGGTTTTACAATGGATTTTCTTGGATGATTTCATTCCTATATTTAATGGTTTTATATTAGCATTACACACCCTCAAAGTGTTTGATAAAATGTCCGGATGTGATTTTTTGAGGAATTAAAGGTCCAAAGCATGAGATATGACATGAATGATGTGATGATGATGAAATAAGCTTATGTATATGATAAACTCTATATAAAGTATTGCATTAGACCATACCCAATCCCGGGGGATAAGATACCGGGTAACCATGTTGGGGGTTTATACTCAACAATCATGCGAGGGAATTAGACCATACCCGATCATGGGGGACAAGAGCTCGGGTAACCATGTTGGGGGTTTATACTCACCAACCATGCGAGGGATTTATACTTCGTCACCGTGTTGGTAAGGTGTGATTACCATCAACCATGTGAGGGGTTTATACCACACAACCACCAAGGGATTTATACCTTAAACAGTTTGCTTGGTCTCTTCTTCACATATGATATCCTATATGAGCATGATTTATTTAAACATGTTTTACTTAAGCATTGAACACACATGTCATATTGTTATATTATGACTATTGCTTAATATTTTGCATTTTGATTATGATGCCTATTTATTGTTGCATTGCATCCTACATACTTAGTACATTCAAACTTACTAACGCATACTCAATGCCTACATGATGTAACCATGTAGGAACTGGTGCCCAAGTTGATCATCCTCCTCCACGTGGCTAGTTCAGTGTTATTCAAGCTAGTTGGTGAATCCTCCACTTTAGGGACCTAGTCTATGTTTCTTCTATTATGTATTGAGATATTCTTCTTTATTGTCTATTTGATTATGAGGGTGAGCCCGGTTACTTGGTCTTGGCCCCTGCTACTATCTATGTAGTAGAGGTGTTTGTTGGACATGTTAAGTATCTATGACATGAGTTTAACTCTTGTCTTTTGACCATGATATTGTGCAAGCTTTTTCCTTAGCCCCGTTTCCCTATTCTTTTATCTTTGATGCTTGATTTATTGCTTCCGCGACCAAGGATGTGTAATGATATTTTATGAGGCTTGCTTGGGGTCACTTCGGGTTCCCTTTGCGCCATATCACGTCTAGGTCCTAGGCTTGGATCGTGACACACTGTACCGAGGTTTACACCCCTTACAACTTTTTGTGTAAACTGACTTCTTATGATGTGAAGTTTCCTGATAATACTTGCCTGACACAGGGTTAACATTGCAAACCCGATTTAATTCTACGATATGCATCAACTCCAGTTATCCACAGTCGCTGTATCTTCTGAATTGGTAGTAATTTCATAGTCTTAAACATTGCTTCTAAGCTGTTGTTGCGCCATATAATGAAACCCGCTCTCGACCGTCCACAGGGCAAAAGACAACAAAGATACACTCTTGGGACACACGATAGACGTTCTTGTGAGGTTAGCGAACAGTCTTGCTTTGGCTTCTCCCCTCCGTTCAGTCATCTCCATCGCTGAAATTATATCATAAAACCCGATTAGCGTGTCGTATGTGTACAACAACTTAACTTAGTCACTAACTCAATTAACAGTGGGTCCCCCACCCCCTCCCTTTTTTCCCCCTTTTCCCCAGGCTGTTGTTTTCTACATTGAAGCCGAGATTTCCATCACAGATCGATGGCAAACTTTCTATGTGCTAGAATGCTCAGGTTGCCAGCAGCGGAAGCACACCCAACATCGCCGCCAATTTGAATGCTCTAGGTGCCAGAAGCATACAACATTAGTACCTCGATAATGAATCTATGCGCCTATTATTCCACTCTGCCGTCTAACTTGCAACATATATACCGGCTTAATGAACTAATAGCACCATGCAATTGCAGGTGCATTTTTGAAATGGCCCTTACAGATGAGAGTAGCTCAACTACTGCTATTATTTTTGTAAACGTCACCGAAAAACTTCTAGGTGCAACAGCTGACACCATATTCCAGACAACTTGCATCAAGGTTAGTGGGTTGCGTTACTTTGGTTCCTGCTTAGTGCTACATAAATAATGCCTACAGTGGTTGATATTGCTTGGCTAGAACTGTTGTTTGAGGCCTGTATATTGGTTTACGATGATCAACTACATTCAACATATGCAACTGAGTAACTACATATGCATACGATTACTCATGCATCTTCTGGACTTTGTTCATAGCACTTTCTTGACCTGGTGCAAGTGTTGCGCCTATGTTATAGTTCGATGCCTTTTTCGAATATCTTTACCCAAACTGTTTGCCCCGACAGCTTCCAATTAGGTGGGCTGCCCGCCCTCACCTCTCCTCCCTATACATAAGAACATTTATGGTTAACTTTCTTAATCCTTAATGTTTTCAAATGTTGTCAGTGGTTGTCAACATGAGCAGCTAGGCATCAAACATGCCCAGCAAATGTTGTGCAACCGAGATTTCTATATTCAAGTTCGAAGGGCAACTTCCAAAGGCTCTACTGGTGGTTAGCGAGTAGTCTGAATCTTAGGATACATTGAAAAGGAGCGCTTCTTCCCAATAATTGGTGGTGGTAAGCACAGCAAGGCTGTGCAGTCAGATGGCATAATCGACACAAAGCTCAAGCAAACAAAGGGTGAAGGTGAAACTTCCGGGAGCAGTGTGGCAGGTGATTTACTTACTGGAGTTGAAACACCATAACAGTGTGCCCCTAACTAGTGCTTGAATGTTTTGCATTACATATGTAAGTACACCTGCATTCTAATGTGCTGAAAGATTTAAAGTTGTGAAAATGTAAACAGTTTCAGGGTATAGGGCGAATCGTTGTGTTTTTGTTCTTTTTTCTGGGTGGATTTTGGTGTGCCTGGAAAACCAATTAACCCCTACCAGATCTGAAATGGCTGTTTGATTCTATCCAAAAATGTCATTCAAGGTAAATACAGACAACTAGTCGTTGCATTACGTGGGATCTTATGGATTTTTTGGGGAACCGCCGTGACGCTGCTGAATTTGCGCACTAATGGATCAGTTGCTACTGCTTAGGTATGTATTCGCTGTAATTTTTAGGTTGAACAAATGCTAACTCCATTACTAAGTCAAATAGTACAACGTACTTTGCTATGGCAACCACTGCACTGCCTTTAACTGGCTTGTGGCGGTCGTTGTAGTTACTTTTAAGGCTCTGGTTATAGGCTCATCACTTCCAGCTAATAGTATGTACAATTTTACAGATGTTCCCTTGGCTGTCGGCGCAGTAGCACAACTACAAAATATTTGGTAAGCTACTGGTTATTCCTGAATAGCAGCTGGTGACTTCAAAGGTAAAATCTATAATCATACCCCCACAACCCACTCTCTGCTAGAATAGGTTTTTTTTCCCGCCGATATAAAGTAGGTGTTGGGATTCAACGATCTCCATCCCCAGCTACTGACTCCTATTTTCATTTTCTGGTAAGTCCGTTTGAAGGTTGCTACATGTCATCTTTTGGAATGGTGTGATTTTTGCTGCACTTGAACTATAGTACGCTGCTACTAACGCTTGCTCAGTGGCTATAATTTGGGGGAAAACATGATTTTCTATTTTACCATTTGCACTTTTAAAGGTTTCAGCTATCGAACTATGTCTGTCACAAATGTAACCGAATGACAAACTTATGGTTGTTGTAAATATTAGCGTTACTGTATTAAATATGGCTTGTAGAATATTGGTTGCATGCCAACAACATCGGCTGTACGACTAACGTAGATGGTTTGAGCGACGAAATGCTTTGACTATATTGGATCTTGAAATTTCCATACAAAAGGCTTTGCCTGTATTTGCGCCTGAGTTTGCCACTATTGTTTCCTTCATTGGAGCAACCAAAGTTAAGTGGTATTTCATAACCCAAACAAAGTTAAGTGGTATTTTATAACTCCTATGAAAATTAACTTACAGTCGTTCAGGCTCTTACAGTTACGAAGTTTCACCTTACTACTTTTTTTAGCCACTAAAGTGTTTCCTTGGTGCAGTACTTGCAATGCAGTGAAGTTAACATTCCTGGACTTTTACATTTGCCGATATCTACGATGGAACATAACAAGAATCAGGGGGTAAACCGTTCCGTTAGTCAATATACCATGTATACTCAACCAAAGAACAACATAGAACAAATAAGTTCCTTTATTAGTTTGCCATTTCCCACTCTTTTTGCAAATGCTACTGTTGTTAGTAGTGAACCTGTAAAGAAGTTGTTTCTGATCGGACAATATTCTTTGAGTTTATTCACGAAAATTATGATTTGAATTTGTTATGTATAAGCCGAAATTCATTGACTTTTGTTGTGTAAATTATGACTTGAACTTCTTTGAACCAAAATAATCTGTTCATGTTCTGTCACACACTTGGTACACCAATATAATGAAGTAATTGTTGCCAAAGTATACTTTCTGTATTAGACTTAAAGTGAAATAGAAAATCTTTCATATTTGGACTATTCAATCTACCTACTACCCAAAAAAGGGTAAGAGAAGTGTTTGCATGCACTGGGCCCATCACATGGCTGCGCTTTTAGTCACTAATCAGGGGCATAAATTGCTTCTTCCACTCTATCCCCCCAACAGTTACATTGCTGCGCCAATTGGACACCTAAGGCAGCTAAAAATCCCTCCTACTACCAAATAGATACAGCAACTCTTGAATTCACCCTCTGCCGACCTTTTGGGTTGCTCAGAATTGGTAAATGGTTAACCCTAAAAGGCGTCAAATTCTTCACCTTGCAAGCACTCGAATCTGCTATAAACGAGGTATCATATTCCTGTTTACACCAATCATTGATTTGTTAAGCTTTTAGGATGCCATAATACAGTCCATAATTGTTCTATTGCCTTGTGTTCAATTCATTTTTTTAGAATTATACAAGGTGCCTATTGCTTATAGGTTGTAGGCAACATGTTTGAGAAAATGCTGGTACCAGTTGGCCCATTTCCTATAAGCAAACTCATTTATTTAAGTATCGCCACACTAAGACGAAGTAAAATGGAGAACAATTGCTTTGGTGACGTTACACCATTGTAATTCAAATACACGTCAGACCTACATGTATAGCCTTCTTGAAGAAACTTTTGCGGTATATGCCAGTATTGCGCAAAAACTAATTGCCAAGTTCCCCCTTTCTCTTTCTGGGACATATAGTTGCTTGTACTTGAAAGGTCCACTATTGTACATCAGGCCTTTGCGTACATTTCCAACAAACTTTTGCTTCCCTGTTTAAGCGTGTATGAAAACTTAACAGTTGGTTACTAGTAAGATTCATACACGTCTAACACTATATCGAGAACTACATATTGGTAAACATTCCATTAAATTCTACAATCTATCACCCTATGTTTATAGAGTTTGCGCATATATATGTAGAATGATTCTAATAAAGTGGTAGTTCAATAGCTCATGAAACCATTTTCGAGGCCTTCGATAACCTATACCCAACGAAGCTACCAAATACTTTCTAATTGGGCAGTCCCATCAACAATACTCATCTCTGGAATGCTTGTGTAAACAACTCTAATTTACCATATTTAAAGTTGCAGTTAACCCAAGTATACGTAATAGTTAGTGTACGGTCACCTATGCACTCACTCAATTATACTGTTGCAAATTTTTTCCTAAGTTGCAGCATTACTTGCTAGAGGGATGACGGAAAGCAATGTTGCCCACCAAAATTTGTTAAGGCGTAGTAGATATGCTCAAATATCTCGTGAGAGGAAAACTTTATTGCTTGCACAATAGCAAGCACATAGAGCTGAAGCTACAAAGATTCGGCTTTTGCAGGAAGGAAACGAGTCGTACGATGCCTCCAAAATGAACAGTCAGTGTAGCCATCCCTATCCAGCTTTAACTTCAACATGTTCAAGCTGTATGTACCAAGGTTTGGTGTAGTATTTACAATTATTTAGTTTAGGAGTCTTCAGTAGGCTAGCTGTGTGAATATTATAACATTTGATATCTACAAACCAAATAGGTCTCTGAATCAAACTTCGCTGAAAGGTTGTTAAACTGACCGTGTAGAACTTATTGCTTACCTAATAACACTTTACTTCGAATTTACATTTCACCACAAAGTCCTCGAAAATTACACAGTGCCCCAACCCCACCCCCTAAGCCAAGTTGTACTTTGTGGCACAACCTTACCAGTTGATATATCATAGGTCATGCTTGCACGTCTGGCATTATTTGTACAGCGTCCATGTTGATGTTTTTTTACAGGTCACAGGAGTCTCCAATATATATTTATTCAACTAAAGGAGTGAACCTACGACAGCGTCGATGGTTAGGATTGCCGAAGGACTACTGAAGTAGGAAGGAGATAACAAATTGAACCTTCATATCTACTTTTATTACTATGTGGACATGCCTAACCGTAGAGTGTAAAACTACAGGATTAACAGCAAACATAGGAGGTATGACTGAGGATAGCTCAAGGGTAAATGTAACTTCACCTATAGGTATGCCTTCCAGTGCTAACATGATAACACATTGTACTTCACTATTTTAGACTAATACACTTTATTGATAATATTTGTCTTTTTCGTATGGAGCTTCTTGGTATTGATCGAAGCCGTTGGAATTCATGCATGACCTATGTGCACAAAACTCATGTTTATCAGCTGCCAAGAAGTGGGACATAAAATTTAAGACCTTAAGGCCAATGAGAGTCTAAACTTACTTTAACACAAAGCTTAGAGCTAAATAACAGCTCAATGAAATGACATCAAAGTCATTCTTTACCCCTTCCTCTTTACGTAATAACACTTGACCAACCCATTAGAGTTGAAAGCACAGGCAATGTAATCTAACCAAATCTGTAAAATAACATGACATTGCTTAAAGTGCTTTACCTCCGTCCATATTTGTCTGATATGATTCCACGTCCAATACTAGATCAATAATTACATATACCACCCAATGTTTATCCAGTTTGCACATATATAAATATATAGGATGCTTCGTGGTAGTTAAATAGCTCTTAAACAGCTTTGGAAGGCCTTAAGTAACCTTACGTACCAAACGCTCTGTTAGTTTGTAATTTCGCCTTTCCACGAGCAATAGTAAGTTGTGGCCTTCTTTTAAATACAACTTTGTGTAGCATATTTAAAGCGTGAAGTGACCCAGATAGACGTAGTTGTTACTCTGCATTTAGGTGTAGCTAGACTGACTTAACTATATCGTTACATATTTCTCCCTGACTTGCAGCATTACCTGTGAATGAGCTGACCGAAAATAGTTGTGATACGCCTACTCAATTGGTTAATACTATGGAACAGCAACGTTCACGGCAAAATTTGTTGCATCGTACTAGATATGTTGAAATGCCTGCTGAGAGAAAAACTGTAATGCTTGCGCACCAGCAAGCTTGAAGAGCTGAAGCGAAGAAGATTCGACTGTCGCAACAAGTAAAGGATACGTACAGTGTCCCTGAGGTGAACACTCGATGTTGCCATCCTATTATAACTCCAACTTGAGCGTGCTCACTGACTATATACCAAGGTTGGGTATACTACATACAACACAGTTTACTTCATTATTTAGGAATAAGAGTACACTTTATTGATAGTATTTGCACTTTTTCATCCGACCTTCTTGGTTTGGTTTGAATTTGCCACACTTCGGGCAGGGCATATGTGCACCCACCTAAAGTTGGCTGCCCCCCATAAAAGGGAAATAGAATTTAACATCTTCAGCCAAATGAGTGTTTCAACTTGCTTGAATACAAATCCCACAGATGAATAATAGTTTTATCAAACAACATTAAAGTCATTCTTTAGAACTTCCTTCTTAACTACTAACACTTGACCAGACAGCTAGACTTTAGCGCACAATCAGCATAAACAAACAACTGTTGTAAATGAGGTTGCTATTGCTTATACTAACTTACTCCCATATTTGCAGGAAATACTTCCACGGTTGATGATGCAACTACTGCCACTGAAGTAGGTGAGTAAAACCATGTCCGAAGATGCTTCCTACTTTCTTCTGTCCCCCCAAACAACCCCAAAAGGCAAAAAACAAACTTTATGGCTAAGCACACTTGTGATTACGACTAGGATCAACATCAAGTACTAACATTAGCAGACCCCAAAGGCTATCACTAGCCATCACTCCTGCAACAGGTATGTACTCTACCGCAACCGTCGTAGCCCACTGTAATTGTTGCCTTAATAATAGCATTAAAATTGGTTCAACACAGGTAAGAAGAGATTAGAAATCAATTTACTGAACAATAATCTACGGCCGACCAATTACATAGAGCTTAAGAAAGTGCCTAATTGTAAATTTTGCGCAGCCCAAAAAATTCAATATGAATCCCCAGGCTTCTGTTGTGATAATGGCTCAATTAAACTGATTTCTCATAAAATGCCACCTGAGCTACAAACTCTTTTCCTCGACAACACTAAAAATGTAAACATTTTCGGACATACAGTAGGACCTATAATAACATGTTCGCATTTACATCTCTTGGAGTAAATTATGACAGAAATTTAGCCAAGAGAACTCATGGCATATATACATTTAGAGTACAAGGGCAAATGTATCACTTTATTGAAGATTTACTAGCCCATAACAACAGGCCAAGAAATTTGCAGCTATATTTCTACAATAATATAAGTGACACACAAAATCGACTGTCAATACCCAATAATTTGAGTGAATTAATGGTCGGCAAGCTGATGGATATATTGAGACTTAATCCCTATACTCTTTTTAAAGTCATTAGTGAACGTTCCAAAACTATCGGAATTCTACATTGCCCTCAAATCAACTACTAATTTAGACCAACGAACCTACAATTTGCCTACGGCTTCAGAAGTAAGGGCCATCTTGATAGAAGACTAAACAAATGACAAATCATCCACACCTCATATTCAAATATACACCCATAATAAAAAAACCAAAATTATAAACTACTATTATGGATGTTATGATCCATTACAATACCCGCTATTATTTCCTCACGGCCAAAATGGATGGCCCTGTGGTATTAAAAAGGTACACCATATGTCTAGCACTTCTAGACAACCTAATCACTGTGAAAGTGAACAACTCCCAAATGTAACGAACATGGCTTCAATTGAATGTCTACTCGAAATGGAGTAAGAGATTTTATCCAAGGATAAAAAGAAACGTGACAACATTTAATGTTGCGAATATTATTGCTACCAAATCCAAATAAGAGATAGCCAACCAAATGAGACTTTATATTCTGGCAGGGTTTTCCAACAATATATTATAGACCAATACATCAAATTGAAGACCCAACGATTAGATTTCTTTTCGTTGAATCAAAATTTATTTAGAGCGGAGGTTTTGCAAGGAATTATCGATATACTAAGACATGGTGAAAGAGATGCTTCTAATATTGGCAAAGGCCGATTACTAGCGGCAACTTTCATAGAGGGTCCCAGGGACATGCGGCGGCTCTATATGGACGCTATTGCATTAGTACAACATTTTGGGAAACTGGACATATTTCTAACAATGACTTGCAATCCTTCATGGCCTGAAATACACGAGCATTTACTGCGAACTGATGAAGTTCAGAATAGACCTGATTTAGTCAATTGAATCTTCAAGGCCAAAGTTGAGGAACTCAAAAATGATATACTTAAAAAATATATATTTGGAAAAGTAGAGGACCTGATGTATACTATCGAATTCCAAAAGAGAGGACTACCCCATGCACATTTCCTGATTATACTGAGTGCCCAATATAAACTGCTAACACCAGAAGCGTATGATAAGATTGTTTGTGTGGAATTACCTGATTGTACAGACCAAGATTTATACACACTTGTAACTAAACATCTGATTCATGGCCCTTGCGGCTATGTAAATCCATTATGTCATTGCATGAAAACAGGCGAATGTAAATTTAAATATCCAAAAGAACTTTCAGAACACACAACAAAAGGAAAAAATTCCTACCCAATTTATAGAAGGCGGAAATTGAAAGAACCAATTGAACTCAAAGGATACAATCTTGATAACTTTTAGGTTGTTCCATATAATTCCTATTTAATTCGTAAATTCAACTGCCATATTAATGTTGAAATCTGTTCCAACATTAAGGTGGTGAAGTACATCTACAAATACATTTGCAAAGGACATGGCAAAATAGCTTTTCTTGTACATAGTACTGACTCAGCTGCTGAAATAGATGAGATAAAAGAATACCAATCGGCGAGATGGGTGTCACCACCAGAAGCTGCATGGTGCCTATTTGCGTTTCCAATAAGTGAAATGACTCCTACTGTATACCAGCTTTAACTACATTAAAAGGACAACAATATTTATCCTTCAAAAGCAATGAAACTGCTGAACAAATTTTAAATAATGCAATGATAAGACGCATAATGCTAACAGAATTTTTTGAAATGAATAGAGCCAATAAAAATGTTATAGAACTCAATTTACTCTATAAAGATTTCCCAAGGGATTTTGTTTGGTCAGCATCTGACAAAATGTGGACACATCGTCGGCGACATAGTAATGCTATTGGGAGAATTGTCACATGCCATCCAACTGAAGGAGAAAGATACTATCTATGCTTACTTTTGACCAATGTAAAAGGGCCTAAATCTTATGAAGATCTCCGTACGGTTGACGGAGTATGTTACACAACATTTAGAGAAGTCGCAGAAAAAAGATGCTTATTACATTCGGATAAAAGTTTACTAGAATGTATCTACGAAACAGTAACATATCAAATGCCTTATAGTTTAAGACATTTATTGCAACAATATTAGTTTACTACAATCCGGTAAACCCAAAAGAACTGTGAAAAATATTTGAAAGTTTAATGTCTAAAGATTTCAAATGAAATACTACTTGGAATGCTCAATCTATTCAATAATCAGTTATAAATCACATTAGCGAAGTATTACATTCAATGGGCCACAATATAAAAGAATACAACTTCATTCCTGAAAATGCTAGGCTTTCTAACATAGATAAAGAAGTGAAAGAGGTTCAATTTGAAAGAAATATAACAGTAACTGAAGATGATTTGCTATTGCAAACAAAGCTAAATCTACAGCAACTGAGGGCCTTTAACCGAATTCTTGGTACGGTTTAGTTAGCCAAATCTAGTGCTTTCTTTATTGATGGTACCGGGGGAACCGGGAAAACCTTTTTGTATCGAGCTTTGTTGGCAGATGTAAGATCTAAAGGATTTATAGCTTTAGCAACTGCAAGCTCTGGAGTAGCGGCTTCAATTCTCCCTAGAGGTAGAACTGCACATTCATGTTTCAAAATTTCGATTGATATTGACAATAACTTTACTTGCAATATTAGTAAACAAAGCTCCTTAGCGACTCTAATTCGAGATTCCAAATTAATTATTTGGGATGAAGTCTCGGCGGCAAAGAAAAAAATGATACAAGCTTTGGATGTGCTATTAAAAGACCTAACAGGTGCTATTAAGTTTGGTTTACATTTTAAATACGAAGATAGGATTCATTTATACCCATAAAGAATTGATAGAGTTTAGCTACCCTCAGGGAAAATAATAAAACTTCAAATTCATCCAGAACATGGTTTGCGTACATAACAGATGCTACTTTATTCTTATTATTATTTGTCAATATATTCCTTAGTTCAACACTCACACTGACTTTGGCACTAATTTCATCGACAAAACCAATCTTATTTCTTCCGAGTACACCCAGTCTCATGAACTTACTTCACAAGCTAATGTTTAGTAGATAAAGGGGGGTCACCCTACTAACACCGCTCTAACACACGATCTAAGGTGAGAAGAAAGTGATATCCTAAGTATCCTGTAGCCTCCTGTTTATAGATGTGGTGCACAACACACCGATAAACAAGATTCTACTGCACACGGTCTATGGACACTCCGAGGACTAACTGCTCTGATATCACTTTTGTCATGATCCAACCTATGGGCCGTGACTGGTACCCGATTGGGCACCCAAATGACACTACTAAGTCAAACTCAGAATATAGCCACTGTAACTTTTACATAAATTTTGGCAGAGTTTCCTCTATTTTACTGACTAACCACCTGAAAAAGTTCCGACTGATAGATCAACATACATATCCATATATGTGCGGGCCGACAAGGTCACCGCTGCGGTTAAACCGCCCAACAAACACCACCTGCAAACGTAATATCCAAACGGACTGATATATTACCAACTCTCAACATACAAATATAATATACAAACTGACTGACACAACCCATACTTATAGGCCTCCACAGACCTCTATACAGACGTACTGACAGACAAGACGGGACAGTGCCCCGTCGTACCCAAAATGAATATAGTACAAAATAACCAATAGTAGTAATACCAAAAGTAGCTCCGAAGCAAAGGAGCTCTCCAAAGTGAGCCGGGGCGAGCGAGGCCCAGCACCCACGTCATAGTATCTGTGAGCTGAGGCGAACGAGGCCCAGCGCTCACGTATCATAATATCAGTGAGCCTAGGCGAACGAGGCCCAGCGCTCACGTATCATAATACATAGCAGACATCATGCCTACAAGTGAGCCAAGGCGAACCGAAAGTGATAATCCAAATAGAGGTATAAAATGCGAAACTCACATGCGAATGTCAGGGGAACATTTCTTTTATCTTTTCAAAATAACAAACTGATGCCTAACGAATC
>DF367311.1:23115-33885 GCA_000787875.1 Solanum virginianum | reverse complement strand
TATTAAAGACTATCCTTCTTTTTGGTATACTTTTACTATGAGGGTGAGCCCCGTTGCTTGTCTTGGCCCCCGTTAAGTCCTATGACAGAGGTGTTGTTCGGCAAGTTATGTATCATGCTTGAGCTTTGACTTACTTATGATATTCAAGATATTTAAAAATGAGTCTCTTCCATAGTCCCAATTCCCTTTATTTATGTTTCCTACGTTGTTTTGCACTGTTTCTGTGACCAAGGATGTGTAATGATATGCTACAAGGCTTGTTTGGGGTTCCTTCGGGTTCCCCATTTGCTGGTCACGTCTAGGCCCTAGGCTTGGGTTGTGACATACTCGAATTGTATATTAGTGAATTTTTCTTGAGTCTACATATTCCTTGTGGGATCGACCCTAACCTTGGTTTGGTTCTTTATCTTGATAGCGATTGCTTTATCTTCTAAAAAGGAGGTGTGACTTGGAGACATTAAGTACTCAAATAAAAGACATCATATGAACAGATATAGTTCTACTAAAATATAGTTTCCAATAAATACGTTTAGAAATAAATAATACTCTACAAAATCTTCTACGCAATGTCTATGAAGCCTGTAATCAACAATCTAATGGTATCATGATAGGTCATGGACACCCCAAATCAAAGAAAGAAAGTACTAAGTCAAAACAGGAAATAAAAGGGCTCCTTTGAAAAGTAAGGAAGGATCACCAACTCTAGAATGCACTGATCTAGACCTCATCGATACGCGGGCCGAAGTCCTCTATCATCTGTATCTGCGTCATGAAATAATGCAGGTCCAAATGGACATCAGTAAATGGAATATATTGGTATGTAAAATGGCTCAAGGACGTAAAGCTCAACTCACTCACCTCGACACAAACAACTCATGCTCAACTTAATAGATATGCAATTTTAAAATAAATCAGATAAAACTTCTTATGCTTTATTATGCTCAATTTACCCAACTCAGATAATCAAACCCATACCTCAACTCAATCTATGTATAGATATTATGAAAATCATTCAATTTGGGATTCTTGATATTAAGTATAAAACATATATGTAAATCTCATATCAGTGGTTGCGCAATACAACAATTATCTTATATATTATCGTAAGAACTCATAATAAATGTAGAAATTATATATTTGGATGATAGGATTTTCAAACCCAACTCTTATTCTCATTTTGCTTGTGACTCAAGTAGGTGATATGGCATGTGAAAGAATGTTGTTTAACACTTTAGTAAGTCTTACATACCTGGAAATAGAAGATCAGTTAACTTCTCTGAGAATCTCTACTCACGTGCTTTAAACCCTAGCTTTCTCCCCTTCCTCGATGCTCTCTAGAGTTTCTAAGTAATTTTGAGGAGTAATACCCTTAGGGTACTAATAAGGGGGCTAAAACAAGTCCAAAACATCATGAGTTTTAATTAAAAAGATGGGAAAGGATAGAATTACCCCTCAAGAAAACTGTCGAAGTAGACTACAAAACCTTTTTTACGTCCCGTGAAATAGGTTAACGATTGTAGTCCTCTCCCATGGAAAGTAGATCAAAAATGTAAATTTCTAAATCTTATTCTATTATCTGTCAAATGACTCATAGAACATGTTAAAGGTCATGTTCTCTCTCATAGGATCTAGGCCAAAATTATGGATTTCTGGATCTTATTCTATGACTTGATAGATGGGTCGTAGAACAGGTTAGGGATCGTATTCCCTTTGATAGAATCTCTTATGTACTTAGCCAAAAAATTTCAACTCTGGAACACCTTTTTACAACCAAGTCCACAGTCCGTACTCCAGACTACTGCTTGTAGATTTATGTCTAAGGACCTGTTTCACTTTCAAAATTTCTAGGGTGTTACCACATATGAGACCTATGAACCTGAGGTTCTGATACCAAATTGTCACGATTCAAAATCTAGGTGTGATGTCACTCCCTTATCCCACCAAGACGAGTCAGCCTAAACCTAAACAATCTAATAGTAGAAGATGAAACAGTCTAAAATAGTAGATATGCATAAGGAAACCGAACTAAAATCATCCCAGAACTGGTATTACATGTACAAGTCACTTAATAATAATAATCAAAAGAAAATACAAGTCTTAGTGTCTAGTTATCGAATAGAATATAACATAAATATAAAATCTCTAAGAGTCTGCTAAAGAGACAAGCCGCTACCTCTAAAGAATCCAGAAGCTTGGTTCGATAATGAGAAATCTAATTAGGAGGAACCAGCTCACAGCCTACAAAAATATAGTAAGGGGTGAGCACCAAACAATACAGTACTCAACAAATGGAAACTAAATCTAAAGTAAAGTAATGAAGAACACAAGTACCCTTATCGACCTAACCATATATAGCTGAACTACACACCTGCACTTAAAAAATTCCTAGCACAACAACAACGTATATATGTGTACACTTTATAAAATACTATCTCACAATTACTCAACTGATCGCTAGATTCAAGTAGTACAATAATCTATTAGTAATATAAGCAAATTTAGTCTCATGACACAGAATTTCAATAGTCTAATCTTCATAATGTATAAGGCTTAAGTTATCAATATATATCACAACCTTTCAATAATTCAATCTTAATAATGTACAAGGTTCAAACAATTCAACCCATCACACATAGTACATATAACAACTTTAAGAAAATAATGATATGAAATGGAATAAATGCTATGAAATGTAAACAATACAATGCAATGTTAAGTAATCATGATGCATATCGGTCCTATAATACATATCCATTGATATAATTAGATCAAAACCTATAGGGGCCATACATGGACCATGTATTCACCAGAACAATTTTCCTTTGGCATTTAACTTCCAATCTAGTCGAAACCATTTCTCTTCAACTTTTTTTACTTTTTCTTTCATTTATTTTTTTCTTTCTAGCCAGAACCATTTCACTTTAGCTTTTCATTTCAAATGGGATATCAAGCATATAATTATCATCACATCATAAGTATCATTTTCATAATTATGAGTGTATACAAGATGTCCACATAGGTAATTTGCTAATAATCAAGTACTCAATCTCATAATCAAATAGCCTCAATATCAGTAAAAATCTTAATATCAGTACAATCTCAATATTAATACCAAATAATCCATAAGTTCACAGGTGTTCACAATTCTATATTTATTTCACAAGTCAAGGATTCACAACATTTACATTTACTCAATCTGAAATCCCATTATCAAAGCCAATAATAGTATAACTCTATCCTCTTTTTATTCTATAAATTAGGTAAACCCATTCATATAGGATAATACAAGGTTCAATCATACTTAACTAATGGTTAGAAGTCTAGTTGCCTTAATCGAAATCTAAGTCTTTTCCCCTTCTATGATACTCCAAATGTAACACCCCCTAATTCATCCTACCTAGTCTGAGAAGATACCCAGAGAAAACTGATAAAAATAACTCAGAAAAATCACTGGAAGAGATCACGAAGGGTGATCTATGACCCATAGATGAGGCCTCGTAGACGCGCACTTGACTTAGTAAACTTTTCCCAAGTCTGATGCCTATGTGTGAGACATTATATGAACTATACATTATTCTATTACTCGTGGAATATATTTCATGGGTTGATGTTTCAAAGATCACTTTTCTGGATCTTGAACGATGAGTTACCAAAATGGCTCGTCGTCTAGTATACAGCTTGTAGAACATGTTTTATAGATTAAATTTCTAGAAAGTAAGATTTTTAAACCTTGAATGACGAGTTATCAGAGGACCCATAAGTGGAACTATGGCTCGTAGATGAGGCCTCGTGGTTCCACTTGGTAGTTATTAAGAGGGGTATTTTTATCCTTTCCTACCATTTTTAATTAAAACTTATGATGTTTTGAACTTATTGTAGGTCCTCTATCAATACCCTAGGTGTATTATTCCTCAATATATACTTAGAAACCCCTAAAGCATTTAAGAAGGGAGAAAAATGAGGGTTTCGAGTTCAATCTTGAGGATTGTCAAAGGGTGGATTGTTCTTCAAAATTCTAGGTACATAAGGCTTCCTAAAGCATAGGAATGAGTTTGTTCATATGCCCTTTCATTTATTTGGGTCTATTCTATGTATAATAATTGAGTACTGAAAATCTCATGATCCTAATCTTCAAGTTGCTTGCATTTATTTTGAGTTTCTATGCGTAATTATGAATGAATCAATGAGTTGCATACTATTCATATGAAGTTAGAGCATAAAGATTTACATTAAATACTATGAACCTTGAATTGCATCATCCTATTTGACCTTTATTACATTTAACGAAGTGAGACCGTGATTGAAATTGTCTGAGTTGAGTAACTTGAGTATGAGGAGCATATTTCCTGTATACGTACATATCTAATAAACATCTTACTTGCTTTATGTGATGAGCATGATCGAGTGGAGTCTAAATGACCATTTGAGTTTGAGTTATACTTTTAATTTTATGCATGATTGATGATCCAGATTGGTTAAGCTATTGAGTGATGTATTGTCAAAATACAACACTTTGATGCTTAAAACTTAAAATTTTATGTGTTCTCCAAGCAATGTTAGTGGGATTGATATGTTTTTATGTTTTTTTATCAGAATTATAGGATTTGACATTATTTTGGGCAAAGTGTTGCAGATGCTAAACTTTTGGTGAAGTATGAAACACTTATAGGCCATGGAAATTTCCATGAGCCATAGAGTGGTACCGTGCTTAAGATACAATGAAGGGCCTATTTTCTGAATTTGCATCCATGAACTCTCAGACGAGCCATGGAATTTTATATGAGTCGTGGATTAAGTTTCATGCCTTGAGGATCAGAATTGGAGAAGTTTCTAAAAAGTTGTCAGACAAAACCCTATATAGGCCGTAAGTATGAATATGACTCGTAGTAGAAGTGGTGCCTAGTTTTGAAGAATGAAGACCACAAAGCCCAGGTACAGGCCATATTTGTATGGCCCATAACCTTGTTCATAATGCCTATTGAATTCAATTTTTCTATTTTATTTTTGACTTGTATTTTAGTTATTATAAATAGTATTTTTATTTTATTTTAGAAGGGGAACAAAGAGAAAAATGCAGAGAGACACACGAGACACTAGGAAAACAACTCTGTGATTTTTTACAATACTTTGTGATTTGTAGTGAAGAATTTGGGATTTTTTGTTCTTAAATTTATTTTCGTAAGTGCTTAATTATGTTATTCTATATCAATATTCTTGGATCTACAATGATTATAACTAGAGTTGCAGGAACCACGAAAAACTAACAAGGTAAAACCAGATAATCCATAATTCTTGGAAAGTGTATATATATCTATTAATTAATTCTCTTCATTTTGATTGCTTTTTAACAGTGGCCAACGTTAGAATTCTCCTTGCTACTAACTGGAATAAGGTAGTAATGAATGGAAAAAGAGATTAATTAATAGGATTTGATTGATTTTTCTCATCTAATCTACCAAACTGGATCAAGGGGAGGTTGTATTAGAATTATAGGTAAGATTTAGTAATGTCACACTGCGGGGATGGATCAAATCACATAGTGGAATATACCTCTCATTTGGAATAATAGGTTTAGTAAACTTAACTTGCCGTTTTGCATGCGACACACTTGAAAAGATTATAATTATTTGGTAATACCAAGTTAGGGAATCATGGGGAATCAAATACCTTAGTTACTTCTCTCACTGGTTTCACAACATTTGTTCTAGTTTAGGTTTACTTTCTACAAACTACAAAACCCCCTCTTTTTCGGGAGATAAATAGGTTAATTCACTTGACTTGCTTGTAATTACTCTGAGTCTACCATATTCCCTGTGGGATTTGGCCCTAACCTTAATTAGGTTATATATCATGACAATGAGCACTTAAACCTTTAAAAATGAGGTGTACCTTGGGTGACATCGTTGAGTGATTGAGTTGATTAGAGAAAAAAATCAAAAGAGATGAGATTTGAGTTGATTTGACATGAACATGTTTTATTTTTGTGAGGAGTGTTAAGCACCGATATGGGAGCGAGTAGGTAAGTAATCTAAATCATAAACTACGTTTCTAGCATAGGATAGTTGCACTATTAATTCAGGTGACTCATGTCCCAAAAAGATGGACATTTACTTTGGATCCAATAGAGTTTGATCGTCCTTTACTTTGGCAAGTTTAGGATGAGCATGGTAACGACATCGCCTTCATTCTGCATCACCAAACTAAAGGTGGTGGGATTGGATGTCATTTAAGAGAACTCCTAAGAAACACCTGATTGAGCATATAATGTGTTAAACTGAGTTGCATAACACTGAGTCTATTTTCAAAGAATGATTCTAAACTTTAAACTCGCATATTCATTGATTGAGGTATGAGTTGATTCCTGACTCGAGTTGATTGGTTTGAGTTGAGCTTCACTTGTTTCCTTGAGCCATTTTACATACTAGTATATTCCATGTATTAACGTCCATTTAGGCATGCATTGTTATTTAGCCAACGCATCGTTGAGATCCAGCTTCTTAATTCTAGATTGTTAATCCCTCCTTGCTATTCGAAGGACCCCTTTTAATTTTCATTGAGTATATTTATTTCTTTGATTACGGTAGCCATGGCCTATCATAGAACCAACTAGACTATTAGATAGAGGCTTAATAGACATTGAGTAGAGGATTGTCGATTGTTATTTATTTTTCAACTCTTATTCATTGGAAACTATTATTAATAGGGATTTATTTATTTAATTAATAGTCCTTCTTGAGTATTCTTTCGATGTTAAGTATGATGTGATGATAAGGCCAAGTGGTTATCTTGGGGAATCAAAAACAGTTCTTCATGTACTGATAATGCCAAGGGTACCCTCTCAAGTGTGTGACACCAAATCACCATAGTCTAGTCAAATATAGAATCACAATTACTTTACGAAATTGATGACACTAAAATCAAACTGTTCGGGTGAAAAAGACAAAATGATCCAAAAATCTCATACCAAAAAAATTTTGAAATATGAAAATTTTAACATGAAAATGTTCCCCAAATAATAAAGAAATGGTGAAAATCATTTCAAAAGAGGACTTGAAATGAGCTCAAAATTATCAATTTTTTTATAAAAAATTAATGTCCAAGAAAACCTAAAATTTTCCAATTCAAAAGCCAAATTTTGATGTTAAAATCTCAAATTAATCAATGAAAATTGAAGATATAAGTTAGAAATATGTTACCCAAAAGCTTTGTCTTAAAATTCCTTTAAAAACTCCCGAAAATGGAGTTTAGAATGTTCAAAATGGAGGGAAAAAAAATGAAACCTCACATTTAAAGAGTCACTATTTAGGGCTCAAATAACCCTCCATGAGCGTGGAGGTCAACATCGATTAGACCTTTGCGAATGCAGAGAGGGGTCCCCGAATGCCAAGGTCAAGGAACACATGCCTCCGTGAACATAGTGCACCTCACACAAATGCAGAGGTCCAAGTGCTTGCTTATGGACGGGAACGGCATGCAGCGAACGCATAGTGCATTGCACCAGACATCAAATATCAACAATAAAAAAGATATAACTTTCTCAAAATATACACAAGCCAGATATGCAACCCTACCAAATTTGACTTTATGGAGTAATGGAACCATCAAAATTTGAAATCGAGGCGTCTTTAGCTCGGAATCCAATTGGACTTAAAGAAAGCAGTTCAAACTCAAAATACCCATAATTCATTGGGGAACTCTAAAAATTACAAAGAGACAATTTCTAGTGTTAGTTTAACAATCCAAAGTCATTTGAACTGTCAAAATTCTAATTTGAGCTTTCGAACTCCAAATGTTGGTTAAAGTCAAACTATAATCTAAATTCAACTAAACATGCAACTTTGGGTCTAAAATCTCTATTTTAACTCTGAATTCAGTTTTGCCAATTCTCCTAGAATAAATTTCACATTCTGGAGCTGCTGGAATCGATGTAATTGCATTCAGACACCCAAAATTCAAAGATGGCCTCAAAACTCAAAATTTCAAACTTTAAGCTTTAAAAATTCTTTATTTAGCAAAATTCCAACTTTTTATAGGGTTTTAAAAATCTGACTTTCAGACCCAACCGAAATGACTCAAGGCATCTTTTGGGAAGGGTAAAATGATAATTTTTTCAAATGACCTTTGAGGTCATTACAGAATGGGCAAAGATTTAATTTTTAAATAGCAACAAATGTTGATTAATTCCATAGGTATATATCCAACTTGTGAGCACCTCAATTAATTCCACAGGTACCTGTTATATACCTCCTATCAACATATCCTTATATTATATGTTGAATCCATGTTATATATATTTTCATGCTCTAAATTATGTCCAGCCTTGGATGTGAATAGGAAGTTCTTTTTGTCAAGGGTATGAAATTTAATTTGTCTTCTTACATTGGAAATTTGAGAAATTCTCATTGAAATAGACTAGTAATTATTAGATTTAAATCCACAGTTAACAAGAAAACAAATTAAATAACACTAAGATAGAGTTGGGAATCTGCCAGCAAATCCAAGATTGAAAAGAGAAATTATACAAGGAATATTCGATTAAAGTACTTACAAGCTGAGACACCAATATACACATACTCCATGCATTGTATAGACTAATTATGTGACTCGCGACTCACAAGAAAAAGAGGTGGACCTAAGATGTTGCCCTAATTACAATGAAAAAATGAAATGTAATATTTGACCATGACTTTTTTTAATAGATTTTGAAATTCTATCTTTAGAAAATTTTCAAGCTTCAAAATTTGGTCATATCACTTTTTTGGATAAATTTTACTTTTACTCATAAAAACTCAATTTGTTTTTGAGTAAAACATATGTTCATATATAAATTCAAACTTCAATGTATGATAATTTCATAAACTAAAATTTTCAAGTTTCAATGTTAAAATTCATGGCCAAACAGGTATATCATGTGTGACACTATGCAGTTCTTATGATTCTATATATGGCTTTCAGATAGATTTTGTTGGTTTAACTTTCCAAACACGTCCACTTTGAATCAGGAGTGTGCACCAATCTTAAATGAACCCGTTTAAGGAAATATTTCGAAGACTATGGAACTATTCTCTAATAGGAATCTTACAGAAATCTTTCATTTTGAAAACTGCAGAAAATCCCTTATAGTTTGAAGCGTGTCTATGACACTATCTTTAGAATATTTCTCATGATATAGGTACATCTTCTTGGATTCAACAAGTTCCTCCAGTATAAAATACGATTCTGATAAAGATTTAATAAGAAAAATATAACACACTACTAGAATATGTTGGAGAAGAAATTGATTTTCATCTTCGCCCTCACAAGGAGAAAAAACTACAAGAATCTATATGCATAATGAAAGATATAAACAAAGTGATGTGGCACCTCTCTATAGTCTAGACAATTATTTTCTTTTATATCCTTTTTCTAATCTTCTACTTTATTATTTTCATTAATTAATTTGTTTAATAATTAAAAAAAGAGTTAAGTATCAAAAATACACCTAAACTATCTTTTCTTTTTAGTTTCATACCTAAACTATAGGGAGTGTGAGTTTCTATCGCTCCCAAACTCAATATACAGACATAATATACAACTGACTAACATAGCCCATAATCACAGTAGTTCACAGACCTCTAAGCAAGTATGCCAACAAAAGAGATGGGACAGGGCCCCCGTCATACCCAAAATGAATATAGTCTGAAGTAACCGAATGCTAACAAAGTAAGTATACCAAAAGTGGCTCCGAAGTAAGGGAACTCTTCAAACAGCAAATGGAGGTCCTAAGCTGGAGGTCCTCTACCCTGTACGTCAGAACCTGCGGGCATGAAATGCAACCCCGAAGAAAAGGGGTCAGTAAGAAAGACGTACCTAATATGTAAAGCGGAAAGTACAAATATAACTGAGTGTAATAAATTATTTTCTTTTGCAATTTTCTTTCAAATGAGTCAAACGGATGCAGAACGGACAGGAATGATGTCGACCTCCGCACTTGCGCCATGCCACAGCATCACACCAGAAATTTCAAATCTCTGAACAAATCTCCAACACGTAGCACAAATGTAGGATAAGTGAGCCGACGTCCCTGAACTCAGTTATCCAATAATAAATGTGACATAAAGCCACCAAACCAAAGGCCCAATCTCACCTCAACACCAACTAAGCGAAGCCGTCCTATGGGCCGGGCTGACCCCGCCGTAGCCAACCAACTCCGAAAAGTATATATATATATATAGTATATTATGCACGACAATAACCGGCCCGGGAACCGGCGAACAGAATTATAGTGGCAAACAAATTAAATAACACTAAGATAGAGTTGGGAATCTGCCAGCAAATCCAAGATTGAAAAGAGAAATTATACAAGGAATATTCGATTAAAGTACTTACAAGCAACTTTGGGGGTAATGCATTTATCAAATCAAATTACTCCTTTAAAGTCTATTACCAAGGTTATTTTCCAATACTTTCATATTGTTTAGAATTTGCATTTTCAAGACTCTTTATGGAGGGTTAAAGAGGTCATTATGTTTAACAAGTAAATTCCCAAATTCAAACTTAGTTTACAAGACCATAATTGGGAGATAACCTCACTTGTACCAAATATTTATTTTTGGAAGGGCAATACATTGGTATATTAATTTTATACATTTAGGAGGTCAAAAATAATACTTACTAGCTAAATTAACTAAATTTGGCAAGCTTGTGCATTTACAAAGAATTACAAGAACTTATGCTTCTTGAGTTCCCAAAATATATGAAATACTTGAGATCACATTTAAAAAGGAATTT
>DF367311.1:1560-19090 GCA_000787875.1 Solanum virginianum | reverse complement strand
ATATAAAAAAAGGATTTTAATATATATATATATATATATATATATATATATATATATCTATATCTATATTACCTTAAAAGAAGCATGAACTCCACCATTTCCAATGTCAAATTACTATTTTGCCCTCATATATTTAAACTGACGCCCTCCACACTGTCCATGGTACACACACCTCCTTCTTCCTAATTGACATTTCCCCAGCTTCTTCCAATTCAACAACTAATTCCCAAACGTTGTACCTCAAGCTTCTTCAAAACGAACAGCCGCAACTCCACTATATATAATAACGACTTGCGCTCTTATTCCCCATGAAACATCTACCATCTTCACTCTGTAAAATAGGCATTCGCAATTGCTACTCACTTCCCCCAACTGTCTAATTAAATCGCACTTCCTTTTCTGCGCATACCGGTCATTCACCCCAGCATTCTCCTTCACCATCTTCACCTTTTCTCCTTTTTATGCAGATTCCATATTGGCTTATGCTTTGGAAAATCTCCTGCGACCATAAGTGAGTTGTAAGCCTTCACCTTAATTCACACACTGCTCACCTTATTTGTCCCACTACTGTATCTTCTCCGCCTGGACGCCATTTCCCACAGTTTACTTAACAATGCAACAGTAATGCACGCCTCTTTTATTAGCATGTGAACGTGTTACGCTTTCACCTTATCCACAGAACTTACAGGCACTGCTTTTGGCCACCAAACACTAACGCATGACTAAACATACTATTAGTTTTACGACTGTTGTAAGAATCTTGGTACACTGGAGACATGTCATACTGGATGCGTTGGCTGTAACTTCATAGTACATAGTTACCCACTTACTGAAAATTCCTCGAGAAAGTTCTAGTAGTATATATCTAGTAGCACCACATGGAGAGGTTCTCGTAAAAACTCATAGAAGGTTTTAACGGTACTTAATGAAGCCGATTTCCTTGGCATTGGTGCAGAAGCAATGTCTACAGTACATCATACGATAGACACGACATGTGCAAGAGCCAGGGCCGTAGTTCTTTCGGTGAATGTTCCAGATGTTGGACTAACCAATGTTTCACAATCAGAAAAGTGAGGCATATAGTGCCTTTTTCAACTGATAGACATGCCTCAGACAATTTAGATCGAGAAAATCCTTGTGGTTGACTCATGTACACTTCTTCTGCAAGATGTCCATGTGTTAAGATAAGACATCAATCATGTACACAGTTAGAACTTAAAGCTTTCTCTAATATGCACGTGCTGTACAAACTTTTTCAAGTATCTTTCAAATAATACTTATCTCAATTGATAAGATAATTGGTATAATTTAAGTGGAAGCCAAAAGTAGAGGCGTCTTGGGCTTGCATAAAGCATCAAACAGTGCAATGTTTTGTGTGTCTCTTCAAGCAAGATGGTTGTTGCACATATTTTTCCAGATGTAGCACATAAACATGAGCGACATAAAAGTTGTAAGCGAGTAATGTCAACAATCCCTAATCCAATCTTTAACAGTGTTTTGCTAGAGAAGGAACACTCTGAAAAATTTGCAAGCGCTCTTTACTAAGGTACTTTTTGTGGCTGAGCAGATGTAATGGCAGAAGGTGGTGTTTGATGAGGATTTGTGAGCAAGATGATCATTTTAAACAGAGAAAAGTGAGAAGTTGCACATGTTGGAAACGAGTGTATTGCTTTCAAGATCTACCCTGCTTTTACCTTTCATATGAGATGTCAATGCGATTTTTCATCGACTTCTCTGTATTAGTTAACTTTAAGGAAGTGAAAAAGATATGTTCGGAACAACCAGACAACTAATCCACCACCTGTAAACTGCGTGGAGTTTAATGAATAAACACAGGCTTTGCTACTGTATATAGTTCATCTGTGATGTACTAATGTTATTACCGTGTTTAATGTATATATGGAGACTTACCTACATTGACTCTTACATCTCACATTGCTGGAAGTTTTAAGTCAAGTCTGTTGCATTAAAATGTTGAACAAGCTTCTCCTTCTCTTGAATGTATGTTGTATGTACGCTAATCTGATGTAGATGTTTACTATACTATCTCTGTAATGATCCCTGATTGATGTCTTTTGAAATGCCTTTCCATTGCACCATTAAGAGTATGTCTGTCTGCCCTGACACAACTAATTTAGCTGGACGGAATTTCTTAGAGATTGGTCATCTTCTGGTATAACTTCGTCAGATTCTCGATTTGCAACGCAAGACTTTTAGAGAATCTTTCCCTTGGCACGTAACTTCTACCACTAAACCAATGCTTTAATTGGCTTCTTTCATTGAACTTATGCTTGAGGTATATGGTAGGCTTACATGTTCTTGGTATGAGAAAATTCATCAATATTTACAACTTAGCATTAAAAATTCGCAAGAAACATTACATGCTCCTTCACAAGCGTTGCCTCCTCCTACATCTTCATTACGATCAGACACAGCCTCTCATCTCTCTTTTATGAGCAGACGCGACCTCTTCCTGCCCACTCTATATTACAATTAGATGCACATGTTCTTTCTCATCAAACACCCATGCACTTCTATTCCTCTTATTTAGATGGAAGCTTTTCAATTCACTTATTCAATCGCAATGGTTTTTCCCCTATACATGCACATTATTCGCCCTAAAGCACATTTGGACTTTGTCGTACGCTACGGAACAACTCCACCCATTACTATTGTCAAATTATCACTTTATTTGTCACTATCTACGTTTCTGCCTTTTCACAATGTCCTTGCTCCTTTGTTTCTCACCATCAACTATGTAAACTCACTAAAAGAATCTACAATTTGTTTGATGCCTTTTCGCACTCTGCTTATTCCCTTGTTCCTTATCATCAACTACTTAAACATAATTAAACGCCTTAAAAATTATTCCATGGTATGCCACCAAAGCTATTTGCAGTTACACTCTTCCCATATCTATGTTACTGTAAGCCTTATATTTTCCCCGGATGACGTTTGATGAATTGCCTCCCAATTTCAAATACATTCTTTGATAGAGCCCTTGCTACCCCTATTAAAAAGGCATGTAATCAGATCAGTCCAGAGTGTACTGGAGGCATTCAGAGGCCTACAAGAGAGAAAGGTTCCATTGTGAATGTGGATAGACCAAGTACTGAACAAGATGCAGTGAATCAGATCTCCAATGCCCAAGAAAAGGCAGCTGATTCAGTACTCTGGAAAAGAACGTGTTACTTCTGAATTTCTGATAATGGGAACACCAGTGCTTACTAAATCTGCCAACAAATTAAGCAAAAAGAGGAGGGATGCTATTAAGAAAAGGCAACAGAAAGAGGCTCAGGAATAAGTAAACAAAGATAATTATATTGAGCCTTGTATTTTGGACGTAGTGCCCAGTACCCCTCCTGAAAATGTGGATGAATATGGGCTTATCAATTCATGAACTGGATGCCAACTACCATGACAGCCTATCTCTATCTCTACTCAAATGGCAAAGTTTCACTGGCTGCATCTCAACCAGTGCTCCTACATGCTGCTTTCGCCATGGCTCTGATATTTCCCTTTCATATTTTCCATTTGTCATCTCGGTACTTTTTGTTAAGAATGCTTTGGAGGATAGTTTTCCCGCCATAGGCAATAGCTTTTGCTGATTTCTTCCTGGCTGATTTATTAACTTCCATGTGAAAGGTATTATCAGATTTGGAGCGTTTCGTCGTAGAGGTTCATCGACAGGTTGCTATCAAGGCGTGGCGTGAAGGTGATTCTGTTTGTGGGAGTCACTTTGTTGCAATTCCTATTGTTCTTGCATTGCCTTATCTATTTCTCGTTTATTACAATGTCTTCGGCCAAATAAGGATACAAGAGATAGGACTACCTGTTCAATGCTTTAAAATATTCAACAGCAGTACCAATGGTATTTCTGACAGCCCTCAAGTATCATGTATTCCCTGACAACTGGGTTAACCTTTATAGGCCTTTGTGGCTTGTCTCGGCTGTTCTAAACTGTCCCCTGTGGCTTGCCTTAGAAGAAAGGAGGCAACACAACACAGGAGGGCTTTACGAAAACGGGCATAACTTCTACATCCAAACTCCAATTGAGGTGAAACCAAGTGCATTGGAAAGATAATTCAACGATCTTTAATTTGATAGGTAATGAGCCACCCAGTACGTTTTGTGCTAAGAGATATGCCCACTTAAAGTTTACCCTTCGATTGGTGCTAAGAGATATGCCCACTTAAAGTTGACCCTTCAATCGGTACTTGTGAAAAACTTATCAACGGAATTCCTTTGAACTTTGCTTGATGTAGGAAACTTATGATGACCCAAAACATATAAATGATCCGGTATTGAAGGCTTGCAAGAGAACTTAGCTTGAGTTTGAAGGTTCTATTCTAATCTCACAAATTTCGGGATATTACACCGGGTCATTACACTCTCCCTTTCCTTAACTACGTGCCAGCATAGGAATGGAAGTCATTCCTGAAAAGATCGGGTCATAAGAAATGGCTAATCATTTATTGACATTATATGATATGATAATGGAAATCCCTCTGAAAAGATTAGGTCGTAAGGAAGTAAGGTGTGATATAGATTACCCTTGCCAAGTAATCTTCTCTTACCGATGGACAGTCTTCATCGAAATAATTCATGTAAGAGCTCACATGAGTTTGATTTGTTGTTATAGTTCATCCCTACTATATATGAGTATTTGTGCATTCCATGCATTATTGGTTTCATGACATATCATATACTGTCTCTTGTTATATATATCCTTCTATAGTATATGCCCTTGTCATCTAACATTGAATGCAAGTTTGGTAAGTCATATGCATTGGATACCCGCATACTTAGTACATTCAAACGTACTAATGCATACTTTTGCCTACATGATCTAACCATGTAAGGATCAAAGAGTATAGTCATCCACTTTACATGGTTAGATCATGTAGGCAAAAGTATGCATTAGTACATTCAAACGTACTAATGCATACTTTTGCCTACATGATCTAACCATGTAAGGATCAAAGAGTATAGTCATCCACTTTACAACGTCTAGCGTGGATCTCAAGTTTTGCTTGTTGTGATGAGTCCTATCTTGCAAGGACAAGCCACCATTTCCTGTACCTATGGTGTTTCGTCTATTTTATTTACTTTGAGGGTGAGCTCGGGGTATGTCTTGAGCCCCGACCTATCTTATGTTTAGAGGCATTGTTGGATAACTTGTAAACTCTTTTACGACTATATGCTAAGTGTTATGATTGGAGGTTATGTTTATGGCTTGGGCTACCTATCAATTATTGTTATGTTAATTGGTTAAGAGCTTTATGTATGGTTATATGTATGATGTGAAGGATCCTAAGTACCAAATTGCCTCCGTAGAGTGAGTCATACTTACCCGCCTCTTAGTCTTATGTGCTATGTGTTATGTAAATTCATGTTTTCCCCTATCCCCTATGATATTCCCATAGCGTGAGTCCTACTTTTTCATCTCTTAGAATTATTTGTTTATTATTCATATGTGCTTCCGATCCGATGATGTGTGAATGGATGCTACGAGGCTTGTTTGGGGACTCTCGGGTCCTCATTCACCATGTCACTCCTAGACCCTAGATCCGAGTCGTGACAAACTTTAAGGGCCAACACTCCTCCATAGGCCAAGGGCCACTTCATGGGGGATCCACACCAGCGTGTGATATCTCACGGACCGTGAGGGCTCCCATAGAGCGTCATCTTGGTCCAAAACTTCCCGAAACCAAACTTTTTAAGTTCCCAAGAGATTGTTCAACATTCGTGGTCCTTAAAATATAATAAATATGATACACCATATTTATTTTGATTGATGTACTTATATTTTTGTCAATAAATGACATGTCTTTATAAGGATATTTTAGGAATCCACTTTTAACTTTTTTTCTTCCCACTTCTAGTGTAATATGATATGATATGATGATTCTAGTAAATCTTGACCTAAAGATTTACTTTTGCTACTTTTTTACATTCATTTTGTCTTTTTTGATAAACTAGTCTTGTTGTAGACTCTTTGCGTGTGATCAAAACGTGTATGTTGTGTGATAACAAACATTATAGAGAAAAATTAAATTTAATTATGAACTTATAAAAAGATAAATAATTCAGTAATTTTGATAAATTATTTATTTATAAAGGCCCTATATATAGAGATTCTATCACTAATTAGAACCCATGATAAATTAGAATTTTTCTTAGCGACTGCAAGGCATTTTGCTTGATTCAAATAAGGAAAAAGTAGAAGTCTATTAAATAAGGAAGGTTTAGGAGTCTTTCCATGTCTAGAAGTCCCATTTTATCACTTTTTTCTATATATTTAAAAGTCAATATTATAAATATAATTAAATAATAATTGAAAGAAAATTGGTAAAAAAAAAAAACTATTTTATCTAAAGAAAAGACTTTTTAATGAAGGACAAAAAGTTCAAACAACATTTCTAAGGGCCTTCACGCTTTTAATTTAGTATAACTATTTCGTTTGAAGGGTTAGTATAGGCTTCAGCATGACTTTAACATAAATTTGATTCTTTTTATATTATGGGATTGAATTTTTTATTTTGTGTGATGAACTGCGTTCCTTGTGAATACTCTTTGATGTGCCATAACGTGATATCAAAAAGTTGACTGCATCATTAATTGAATATTTTCAGCAATTATATACTTTAGTTACTTTTATATGATGATAAATAATTTTATAATTTTATTGTTACATTGGATGAAATTATTTTTTTTTAAAAAGTGGTAGGAGAAGGGGAAACGGGAGAGGGGGATTACAATGTAGGGAATTGAACTCTTACCAACAAAGTTAAAGTTCAGGTAGTCAACCAACTGAACTATTAAGATTCCCCACTACATTCGATGAAATTCAATTATTACGCATGACATTAAGACACAAATCAAACTCAATACAAAAATCCTCCAATATTTGTTTATAAGATATGACATGAAAAAAATCATAAGTTCATTGCAATTTTTCTCAAGCACATAATTTTTTTCATGATAGATTAGCTTTTCTACCATAACCTATATAAAATATTAAATAATAAATTTTATGTGGGATTCAGATATTTCCTAAATCTGTATAAATTTTAAATAATATTTTTGTCACTCCCCGGGAGGGTACCCTAGACATAACTAGCACTCAGAGACTATTGCTAGCCCCCAAGTGAACCACCTAGTCTCAGCACATTCGTTCAATCAGTCGATAAGCAGAAGATATGAAAGATAATAACCTTAACTATTAGTAGGCTACAAGATTACTCGTCTAAAGTCCATCACATGAAATAAGATCAAAGGAACGAACTCAGTTTAAAAAAAAAGGAAAGGGGAAAAGAAACCCTAACATCAACCATAATCTGTCTGTGTTAATGAAGCCTCTATACTATTGTCTAAGAAGGTACCATGACAAGCCATGACTACCACAACACAATGAAATAACTCAAACGAACTAATGAAAGAACCATCCTGCAGAACTCGAAACCTCTGAACCTCAATGATTTGC
This sequence comes from Solanum virginianum, assembly GCA_000787875.1. Classification (NCBI taxonomy): domain Eukaryota; kingdom Viridiplantae; phylum Streptophyta; class Magnoliopsida; order Solanales; family Solanaceae; genus Solanum; species Solanum virginianum. Next base: position 11,604 of record DF367311.1, on the reverse strand, counting down.
CTGCTGAAGTCCTCTGTCTACTGAATCTGTATCATGAAATGATGCCGCGCCAAAAGGGCGTTAGTACGTGGAATGTACTATATAAAAAATGGGCTAGAGTAAATAGTATAGGTAAAAAAAACATGAAATGACCTCAGCTCATCAGATACTCATTCTCAACTCAGGATAAGGAAACATGACTCTATCACATCTCCATCAATAAAGACTCATACTATCACATCAACCTCAAAGTACTATCAACATGAAACCTATCTGGGAGTTTCTCAAACCGACAACCACCACCTATGAGCTGGTAGTGATACAATGAACATATGTCATTGCCTCATTCAACCAGTACCTTGCCGAGGTAAAGGATGAGTCTGTCAGTGGAGCCATAAGTCTTTCAAGTCCTCTTTTGGGACAAAGGAAACATCCTCTTTCATGGTCCAATCCTCTACTATGCTGGCCACATAGTTAATGGATGCGAGTGAGACTCACTCTTACCCATTTCGATGCTTAATACTCCTCCCATGACTCAACTTGCTCATAAACTGTCAATCAATCAAGAATTTCCATCACCTAGCCTCTTTGGGCAAGAAACCTCAACTCATCTCATCATCTATCAACTCAAAGAGTAGGATTACTTTTCAAGATTAATTTTAATCCCATTTAGACTCTAAGGACACTAATTTCATCAACTTTAGTCATCCACACATTCATCTCAGGACCCGACTGAAATGACCTCAAAAAATGCTTGAAAATGTGCCTCGGAAGTGTCTAGAATTATAATTTTCATATATCTCAAAATCCGTGCATGATATCAAAAATTCAATTTTATATTCTTGATCAAAGGGCAAAATTTAGTGGGTAATGGGTCTTACCCCAATTTTATAGCAAATGAATCACAATTGCAATTTCCCAAAAATTGAATTCTAGTGAGGTTTCAGCGCCCTTGACGTGACGCATCTAGGGCATGCCTCAGTGTATTTTTGTGCCAATCATTTTAGTTTGGACCAAGACTTTTGGGTCTTGGGCCTAAGTCTTCCCATGCGTGAAAATACCAATTCTTAGCCATATTTCACCTTTATATCATACAAGACATTCCTCAATACTCTCTCAAACACTTAGACTAATATTTCTCTCAAAATTTAAGTGTCCAAATCTCTTCTGGATCTTAAGGAATTCATCTAAGCTTCAAATCTCCATTCAAATCTTCATCAAGAAATTTTCCAAAGATAAGATATGTAGGTTCCAACGATTGGTTCCTTTCACCCATAGTGCCCAAGCTTCCTTTTTACCTTAATTGCATGATTATAAGTTGATTTACTTATGGGTCTTACTTAGTATGAAGTTGACTATGAACTATGTTGGGGTCTCATAAACATATGACTGTTTGAGCATATTTTGAACTATGAATCTATGATCTATTATTTGATGTGATAAAGGGTTTTGATGTATATTGCATGAGGATATTACCAAGTGTTGATGGGTGATTTTACATTGGATTTTCTTGAATAATTTCATCTTGAATTGCATGATCTTACACTAGTATTACATACCCACCAAGTATTTGATAAAATGTCTAGTTTTGGATTCTTAAACTATTGATAATCCATTGCATGACCTATGACTTGAGTGACGGTAATATGTTCTATATAAGCATGTTTTTCTTCAGGTATCATTCATTCATGTCATATTGATAATATGCTATCTCTTACTTATGATAATGCATTTTTCCACGTGCCTATCCCTAGTTGCATTGCATCCTACATACTTAGTACAATCAAATGTACTAACGCATACTCTATGCCTATATGATGTTACCATGTAGGAACCTGAGCACCGATTGATCATCCTCCTCCTCGTGGCTAGTATTTCTACCCAAAGCTAGTTGGTGAGTCCTCAATTTCTTTAATGATGTCTCATGTTATGAAAGGTTTTTCTTTAGATCCCTTTTGTCCTTATTTCTAATCTAATTATGTTGTTTAATTGCTTCTGCGACCAATGTTGTGTAATGATATGTTAAGAGGCTTGTTTGGGGTCCACTTTGGGTTCCCATTCGCCGTGTCACATTTAGGCCCTAGGCTTGGGTCGTGACACTGGACCATAGCAAACAACACACTCAAATGGTCAAGGCTCTAGACATTACCCCTAAGTTCATTCGTGAAGTCTTTAGTTAATGGAATTATGCAGGGTATACACATAATCATGTAATAATTCACTTAAATAGTTAATTCAGGTTATGATGATCATCAATTTAAGAAAATACATAGAAATTAAAGATAGTTTTCCAGATAACATCCATGAATTCACAGTCAAGACCCACCACATTTAAGTATCAACCTAATTCAATCAAGGGGTCATATGAGTGAATAATCCCATGTTCTGGGTAGCCTTTATATACCAAGATGAAGATTGTACTAATCTTCAACAAGAAATCAACCTTCAACCATGCACTTCCAAGCCCTCTTTTTTTCTTCTCTCAGAATTTACACACTTAGAATTTAGGAGAATATGGATTTTTGAAACCCTTCGTATGAATAAAAGGAACTAAAACACGTTTTAGGACTCAAAATAGGATGGGAAATGACTGAAAGGCCTCTCCCGTAAAAGAATTAAAAACTTACATTGTGCAGACACATGTCTGCGTCGCGCTAGGGGCGCGAAGATGTACATTTTCATGATTTTCAAAGATTTCAAGTTCCTACCAAAAAATTGAAAAAGTGTAAGTGTCACTCTGCGCCCTGTCTGCCTCGCACTAGGGGCGCGGACTGACACTATTTTCGGGTTAATTAGCTTAAATTATTTTTTGATCCAGTTGCTCTAAAATCTGGTCAAGACCATTCCCCCACTTAATTTTCCACACTGATCGCAAATTCGATCTTGGATTTCCCATCAGAGCATTGGAAGATGCTTATGGACACAATTACATTCTAGGGGAATTTCGATAATTTTACAGGGTGTTACATCTTTTCCCCTTGAGATCATTCATCCTCGAATGATGAGTAAAGGTAGAACGAAAGCACGAGTAGACTCAAAACCTATCTCACCCCTCACTCAAGAACTCTTGAACTCTCAACTATCTATCACTTTCTACATCTCTATCTTAAACTCAAGGATTAGGATCAATACTTCAATTCAAGAATGGAAATTTCAATTACGCTAAGGATAGGGATGTTACCTTCAACATCTTCATCATTTGACATGAATAGGTGTGGGTATTTGATTTTCATCGCTTCCTCAGCTTCCCACATAGCTTCCTCAATAAATTGGTTCCTCCATAGAACTTTGACGGAGGCTATCTCTTTATTGCTCAGCTTGCGGACTTGACGGTCAAGAATTTGGACTAAAATTTCCTCACAAGATAAGCTATCCTTTACTCCCATACTCTCAATAGGAAATGCCATAGTAGGATCTCCCAAACTTTTCTTCAGCATCGAATCGTAAAATACCAGATGGACTCCATCTAACTCGGAAGGTAAGTCTAACTCATAAGAGACCTTTCCAATCCTCCTCACAATCTAGTATAGTCCGATATAGTGCGGACTCAGCTTCCCCTTCTTACCAAATCTCTGACACCCTTCCTGGGTGACACCTTCAAGTATGCTTAATCATCCACCTCATACTCTAAGTCCTTTCTGCTTACATCTATATAAGACTTTTGGCGACCTTGTGCTGTCTTCAACCTTTCTCTGATGACTTTAACCTTCTCTATGGACTGGTGGACAAGATCAGGTCCTATTAATTTAGCTTCACCAACCTTAAACCAGCTAATTGGTGATCTACATCTCCTTCCATACAAAGCTTCAAAGGGGCCATCTGAATACTGGCATGGGTACTGTTTTTGTACTCGAACTCTATCAACGACAGATGATCATCCTAGTTCCCCTTGAAGTTGATGATGCAAGCTCTCAACATATCCTCCAAACTCCAAATGGTGCCATCCGCCTATCCATTTGTCTAAGGATGAAAGGCTATGCTCAGATTCACTTTCGTACCCAATCCCTTCTGAAAAGACCTCCTAAATTGGGAGGTGAATTGAGCTCTTCTGTCCGAGATGATGGACTAGGAAACCCCATGTAACCTCACAATCTCATAAATGTATAACTAGGCATATTCCTCGCCCGTATTAGTTGTCTTGAGTGCAAAGAAGTGGGTTAATTTAGTCATCCTATCCAGAATCATACATATCGAATCATTCTACTTTTGAGACCTTAGTAAACTGTTAATGAAATCCATGTTGATCATCTCCTATTTCCACTCAAGAATTTCAAAATTTTGACCTAATCCACACGGTTTCTGATGTTCAACCTTGACCTATTGACAATTGGGGCACTTAGAGATGAATTCAAGAATGTCTTTCTTTATTCCATTCCACCAATAGACTTCTATCAAGTCGTGGTACATCTTGGTGGAGCCAGGATGGATAAAATATCTGGAGCTATGAGCTTCGGTCATGATTCTTTCTCAGACACTATCGACATCGGGCACACACAATCCCTTCACCCCATCTCCTCTTTGAACACTCAAACTAGAAGTGACCAGTCTATCCACATGAATAGCAAACATCCTTACCCAGATGACACTCACCTAGATGAAGGCTTGTGAACCGCTTCCTTCAATTGTGACAAGACAGGGTCTTGGTCTTGCTTTCCTTCACTTCTGACACTAAAGATGAAGTAGACCCATTCTGAACTTGACCCCACCTTCATTGTTCTTCTCAAATTGCACTCCCAGTCAAGCCAACCTATGAACTTCCTTGGCCAATTCTTTCTTCCCTTCCTCCACATGGGTAGTGCAACCCATAGACAACCTGCTAAGAGCATTAACAACAATATTAACCTTAACTGGGTGGTAAGGGATGCTCATATCATAATCCTTGAGCAACTCCAACCATCTTCTCTACCGCAAGTTGAGTTCCTTCTGACTGAATACATATTCTAAACTCTTGTGGTCAGTGAACATGTCCATATACACTCTATACAAATAGTGATGCCAGATCTTAAGCGTGAATACCACCGCTGCCAACTCAAGATCATGAGTCGGATAGTTCTTCTCATGGATCTTAAGTTATCTGGAAGCATATACTACCACCTTCCTCTCTAAATTAGCATGAAACCCAGTCTAATTCTAGATGCATCACAGTATATCACAAAGTCTCCCATCCCGTTGGGCAAAGTCAAAAATGGTGTTGTAGTCAGTCTAGTCTTCAACTCTTAGAAACTCTTCTTACATTGATCCGACCACTGAAATTTGGCCTTATTTTGAGTTAGCTTGTCAATTGGGTAGACAAAAAAGAGAATCCCTCAACAAATCTTCGATAATAGCAAGCCAATCCCAAGAACCTTCTTATTTCCGTCAGAGAGGTTGGTCTTGGCCAATTCTTAACTGCCTCAATCTTCTGGGTATCCATCCGAATACCATTCCCTGAACCACCATGGCCTAGGAAGGCCACAGACTTAAGCTAAAACTCACACTTCAAGAATTTTTCATACGATTCATGGTATTTGAGAGTTTGCAAAACCACTCTAAGATGATTAGCATGCTCCTCTTCATCCTTAGAATATACCAGGATGTCATCAATAAATATGATCACGAACATATCAAGATACGGTCTGAATACTTTGTTCATCAAATCCATGAAAGCTGCAGGTGCATTATTTAACCCAAAGGACATGACCAAGAACTCAAAATGGCCATACCTTATCCTAAAGGTTGTCTTTGGAATATCACTTTCCCTCACCATCAACTTATGGTAACCCGATTTGAGGTCTATCTTGGAGAAGAAAGTGGCACCCTGAAGTTGGTTAAATAGATCAACTATCCTGGAGAGAGGATACTTATTCTTTATTGTGACCTTGTTCAATTGCCGATAGTCTATGCACATTCTAAGAGACCCATCATTCTTATGCATGAATATGATAGGAGCACCCCAAGGAGAGACACTAGGCCTTATGAAACCTTTCTCTAACAAGTCTTTCAACTGTTCTTTCAATTCTTTCAACTCAGGAAGGGCCATTCTATAAGGTGGAATTAAAATGGGTTGGGTTTCAGGAAGAATATCAATCCCGAAGTCAATCTTCCTGTCAGGAGGGACTCCAGGTAGATCATCAAGAAACACCTTAGGAAACTCATCCATAATCGGGACTGACTCAAGAGAAGAAGATTTAACATTATCGGATTAAACTCGCACGAGGTGGTAAATACAACCTTTGGATATCAATTTTTTGGCTATAAGATAGGAGATAAACTTGCCCTTAGGTGCAACAGAACTTCCTTTCCACTCTATAATAGGCTCATTAGGAAACTGAAACTTAACAATTTAGTTTTTACAGTCAATAGAAGCATAATAGGCATGAAGCTAATCCATGCCAATTATCACAATAAAGTCAACCATCTCTAATTCTACCAAGTCAGCTAAGGTATCTCTATGGCAGATAGATACTATACAATCTCTGTAAACCCTCTCAGCTAAGATATAATACCAGTAGCAGTGGTTACAACAAAAGGTTCAAGTAGATACTCTAGGAAATCCCAAACTTACCAGCCACATAGGGAGTCACAAAAGATAAAGTGGCACCCAGGTCAAGCAATTCATAACAATCTAGAGTAAAAACTCAAAACATACCCATAACATTATCTGGTGCAACCTTGTGATCCTGTCGATTACCCATAGCATAAAGATGGTTCATCCCGCCTCCTTTACCTGTAGTAGTACCCCTCTGATGATTGCCAAATAGGGATGCTACGGGGGATTATGCTCTACTGCTTCCTTCACCCCATCTCCTCTTTGAACACTCAAACTAGAAGTGACCAGTCTATCCACATGAATAGCAAACATCCTTACCCAGATGACACTCACCTAGATGAAGCTTACCATTCTTGTCATAAGGTAGTTTTCCCTCCATATCTTGGGTCATACTAGCTTGAGATTGAGCACCCTAAGCCCTATAATTCTGGTAACCAATAGACTTCTGATCATACATGTTCAGTTGGATGGGCACACTCGCTATAGAGGGTGCATGATGAGATGATCTTTTCTGAAAGTAGGACTTGTTACCCTTATTTGGTCTCTATTGGCTAGGCTCATGCCCAACTGATTTTGCCCTCCTATTCATCTGCTCTTCTCTATCTCTTTTCTTATCCTCCTCTATTTGTTGGGCATATACAATGATCCTAGAGATGTCCATGCCAAGAATCAACAAACCTGCTTTGCGCTCCTTCTGCACATGCCTCCCAAGCCAGACACAATCTTCCTCATCCTTGCCCTCATATCTTAGACCATCTCCGAAGCATATCTGGATAGCTTAATATACTTAAGACTATACTCCTTAATGGTCAACCCTCCTTGCTTCAAGTTCACAAACTCGACAACCTTCGCCTCCCTCAACTCTTGAGGAAAGAAATGGTCAAGGAAAGTAGCTTCAAACCCCTCCCATTCCATAGGCTTAGCATCCCCACCTCTACTATCCTCCTATTGGTTATACCAGACGTTAGCAATATCCTTTAGCCGGTAGGAGTCAAGCTCAACTCCTTCAATCTCATTGGTATGTTAGCTTTCAATACCTTATATATCTCTTCAATGAAGTTCTCCAGGTCCTCCTCAACCTTCGACCTTGTATACACTTGTGGGTTCATCCTCAATAAATCTTTGAGTCGAGTTGCAATTGCGGACTCCTGTGAGCTAGAGCTAGGAGCTTGAGGACCCTGACTGTCACCTTGGGAGGCTACCAGCTGAGTCAGCATAGTTATGGCTCCCCTAAATTCTACCTCTGTGGTGGGAGCTAGTTAGGGTGGTGTAGGGGGCGCCTGTGCGACTTCATCAGTCCTAGGAGGCCATCCCCGTCTGCTCCTCTCTGTCTAAATCGGGACCTCTAGTTAGGCATTCTCAGCAGTTGGGGCTGAGGCATCTCTCTAAACAGTTATTCTCTTTAGTGGAATTTTCTACAAACATGGAATGCACGAATTAAAATGGGATTTCCATAGAAGTAAACTCTATCGTATGAACTCAGATCATAGAAGAAGGGTAACACTTCTTAATGTCCTATATCCTCCTGCTTATGAAGTGTGGTGCATAACACACCTATAAATAAGACTCTACTAGACATGACTTTATAGACTCTCTAGGACACTTAAACTCTGTGCCCTGATACCAAGTTTGTCACACCCCGGGAGGGTACTCTAGACGTAACTAGCACTCGGAGACTAGTGCTAGCCCCCAAGTGAACCACCTAGTATCATCACATTTGTTCAATCAGCCGATAAGAGAAAGATATGAAAGATAATAACCTTAACTATCAGTAGGCTACAAGTTTACTCATCTAAAGTCCATCACATAAAATAAGATCAAAGAAACGAAATCGATTTAAAAAAAGAAAAGGGGAAAAGAAACTCCAACATCAACCTTCATCTGTCTGTGTCTATGAAGCCTCTATACTGCTGTCTAAGAAGGTTTCATGATAGACCATAGCTACCACAACATAATGAAATAACTCAAATGAACTAAAGAAAGAACTATCCTCCTAATGCATCAGAGGACTTGACTTGCCACTATTTGGAACTCTGAAACCTCTGAACCTTAATGATTCGCCTACTGAAGTCCTCTGTCTAATGAATCTGCATTATGAAATGATGAAGTGCCAAAAGGGCGTTAGTATATGGAATGTACTGTATGCAAAATGGGCTAAAGTAAACTGTATAGGTAAATAAACATGAAATGACCTCAACTTATCAGTTATTCATTCTCAACTCAGGATACAGAAATAGAACTTTATCACATTACCATTAATCAAGACTCATACTATCACATCAACCTCAGAGTACTATCAACATGAAACCCATATGGGAGTTTCTTTAACTAACAACCACCACCTATGAGCCGGTAGTGATACAACAAAGTGATGTCATTGCCTCATCCATCCAGTACCTTGCCGGGGTAAAGGACGTGTCTGTTAGTGGATCCATAAGTCTATCAAGTCCTCTTTTGGGACAAAGGAAACATCAGCTTTCATGGTCCAATCCTCTCCTATGTTGAACACGTAGTTAATGGACATGAGTGGCACTTATTCTTACCCTTTTTGGTGCTCAATACTCCTCCCATAACTTGACTTCTCATAAACTATCAATCAATTAAGAAATTCCATCACCTAGCCTTTTTGGGCAAGAAACCTCAACTCATCTCATCATCTATCAACTCAAAGAGTAGGATCATTCTTTTAAGATTAATTTCAATCTCATTTAGACTCTAAGGACACTAATTTCATTAACTTCAGTCATCCACACATTCATCTTAGGACCTAGAATATAGCAAACAACACACCAAAATGGTCAAGGTTCTAGACATTACCCTTAAGTTCATTCATGAAGTCTTTTAGTTAATGGAATCATGCAGGGTATACACATAATTATGCAATAATTCACTTAAAAAATTAATTCAAATCATGATGATCATCAATTTAAGAAAATATATAGAAATTAAAGATAGTTTTCCAGATAACATCCAAGAATTCACAGTCAAGACCCACCACATTTAACTATAGACGTAATTCAATCAAGGGGGCACATGGGACAAAAATCCCATGTTTTGGGTAGCCTTTACATACCTAGGATAAAGATTGTACTAATCTTTAATAAGAAATCAACCTTCAACCTCACACCTCCAAGCCCTCTCTTCTTACTGTCTCAGAATTTACACACTTAGAACTTAGAAAAGTATAGATTTTTGAAACCCTTTGTATGAATAAAGGAGTTAGAAAACATTTTGGAACTTAAAATAGGGTGAGGAATGACCAAAAGGCCCTTCCCGTAAAAGAATTAAAAACTTACATTGTGCAACACATGTCTGTGTCACGCCAGGGGTGCCAATATGTACATTTTGCGATTTTCTAAGATTTCAAGTTCCCGTCAAAAAATTGAAAAAAATGTACTTCGCGCCCTGCCCGCGTCGCTCTAGGAGCGTGGACTGACACCATTTCTGAGTTAATTAGCAAAAATTATTTTTTGATCCGGTTACTCATTTGGTCGAGACCATTTTTCCACTTGATTTTCTGCGCTGATCGCAAATTC
>DF367312.1:6968-19982 GCA_000787875.1 Solanum virginianum | reverse complement strand
GATCAATGCTAGAGTAAAACATGCTTAAATAACTCATGCTCATATAAGATATCGTATGTGTAGAATAGACTAAGCTAGATTTCCAAAGTACAAACCCCTTGTTAGGTTAGTGATGATGCCGCCCCATCACCTACGTAGTGAAGTACTAAGCCTTCACTCGGTTGGTGATGATGCCGCCCCATCACTTAGGTGGTGAAGTACGAACCCTTCACTCGGTTGATGAATACAAACCCCCAACATGGTTACTGATGATGCCACCCCAACGCTAGGTGGAGAAGTACAAACGCTTCCCTCGGTTGATGAGTATAAACCCCCATCTCAATTATCCGAGTTCCTAGACCCCCCAGATTGGGCATGGTCTAATGCAACACTTTATATGTGATTTATCATATATATAAGCTCATTTCATCATCATAACATCAATCATATAATATCTCATGCTTTGGACCTTCACTTCCTCAAGAAACCATAACTGAACATTTTAACAAACACTTGGAGGGTGTGAAATGGTAGTATAAAACCATGAAATATAGAGATGAAATCATGCAATAAAATCCATTGTAAAACCATCGATCAACACCTTGCAACACCCTCATGTAATATACCTCAAAACACTTCATCAAATCTTACAATAGATTCAAGATTTATAGCTCACAACATACCAAAATAGTCATAACTTTACATAGCTTTAATATAGTTCATAGATATGTTCATACTAGTAAACCTATTTGTAAAATCCAAAACATAGCAAAACAGTCACAACTTTACATAGTTTTAACATAGTTCATAGACATGTTCATACTAGTAAACCTATTTGTAAAATCAACTTTAAATCATGAAAATTGAGTAAAAAGGTGATTAGGGCATCATGGGTAGAAGAACCCAATGGCTAAAACCTACATACCTTAGCTTAGGAGAGAAGATTGAAAATGGAGGCTTGAAGCTTAAAGGAAATCCTTAGATCAGGATGAGTTTTTGGACTCTTGAATCTTGAGGAGGACTTGGGGCTTGACTTGGTTTCCTTGAATTTCAACAAGACTTCCTGAAAACCTTTAAAATGGATGGAGAAATTGATGAAGATTAGAGATGAATTGAAAGGTTTTTGGTTAAGCTTTAGGGCTAAAAATAGCTAAAGAATGAGGGATTTTCATGTATATAGGTATATGGTTATTACCAAATTGCCCTGAGTTAAAAGAACAATTTTCAAAAAATTTTGAACTAGTTTGCATCGGGTTCGCGTCGCGGACCGATCGCGAACAACTATTGTTTTTGCGAATTTCACACAAAATTTATTTTTCTTGGCAAGGAAAAAGTATTCCTTTTAGGTACTCATCTTCCCACACAATTTTTCCCTCTGAATAAGAATATAAGGTCGGATTTGTGAAATTCTGCACGAATTTTGAAATATTAAAAAAAATACGTCATAGGATCTTTTCGAGCTACGTGGAGGGGTGTTTAAATATCCCCAATTTAAGCTTTTAGGGAATTATGATTAAAGGGGCATTCCTAGGAAAGTGTGAGGTGTTTCAAATATGTCCAACAAGCATATCTTAAGGTCCCCAAAGTGGAGGACTCACCAACTAGCTTGAGTAGTACCGAACTATCCACATAGAGGAGGAGGGTGATTAACTTGGGCACAGGTTCCTATAAGGTGATATCATGTAGGCAAGAGTATGCATTAGTACGTTTGAATGTACTAAGTATGTAGGATACAATACAATAAGATATAGGTATCATAATCAAAATGCATATCAATAGGTAATAGGCATAATATGACAATATAGCATGTATGATCAATGCATAAGTAAAACATGCTTAAGTAACTCATGCTCATTTAGGATATCATAAGTGTCGAAGAGACCAAGCTAGATTTCTAAAGTACAAACCTCTTGGTAGGTTGGTGATGATGCCACCCCATCACTTAGGTGGTGAGGTACGAACCCTTCACTAGGTTGATGAGTACAAACCCTCATCTAGGTTGATGATGATGCCACCTCATCACCCTTGTGGTGAAGTACAAATCCCTCACTAGTTTGATGAGTACAAACCCCCATCTAGGTTACCCGAGCTCTTGGTCCCCCCTCCCCGATTGGGCATGGCCTAATGCAACACTTTGTACAGGATTTATTATATACATTAGATCATTTCATCATCATAACATCATTCATATCATATCTCATGCTTTGGACCTTCAATTCCTCAAGAAACCACATCTAGACATTTTTTCAAACACTTAGAGGGTGTGTAATTCTAGTATAAAACCATGAAATATAGAGATGAAATCATGCAAGAAAATTCATTCTAAAACCATCAACCAACACCTTGCAACACCCTCAAGGAACATACATTAAAATCCCTCATCAAATCTTACAATAGATCCAAGATTTATAGCTCAAAACATAGCAAAACAGTCACAACTTTACATAGCATTAACATAGTTCATAAACATGCTCATACTAGTAAACCCAATTCTAAAATCAACTTTAAATCATGCAAATTGAGTAAGAAGGAGATTAAGGCACCATGGGTGGAAGGACATAATGGCTAAAACCTATATATCTTAGCTTTGAGAAAGCTCTTGATGAAGATTGAAAATGGAGGCTTGAAGTTTGAAGGAAATCCTTAGTTCTGGATGAGGGTTTTGAGACTTGAATTTGGGAGTGAAAAATATGGTTAAGTGTTTGAGAGGATATTGGGGAATGTTTAGGATGATATGATGGTGAAATATGACTAATTTTAGGTAAAAACATATTTGGAAACACTTAGGCCAAAGACCAAAAAGTCTTGGATTGAGTTAGTAAAACTGGAGACAAAAATGTATAGAAGAGCGCCCTTGGCACGTCGCACCAGGGGCGCGGATCGTCTCTGGAAATCACATTTTTGCAATTTTTAAATTTTGCTACAGTTGCTCTTAAATTGGGGTTAGACCCTTTTTCCCCTAAATTTTACCCCCCAAACAAGAATATGAAGTTAGATTTTTGATATTGCCCACAAATTTTGAGATATATAGAATTTCAAATTCTAGGCATTCTGAGGCACATTCTCGGGCACTTTTTGGTGTCATTTTTATATCTCCCCTTTGGGAACATTATTTCCAGAATGCAAAAGAGATGTACAAGACAAGAGTGGTTATAAAAAAATTATCCCCAACAAGAATGCAACATTACATTTAAAACACCATTTTCAAAATTTCAACATAAGTGTAAAATCATCATAAGTTTGCCAACTTAAACATGAATGCATATGAGTGACATAGGGGCTGAAATATAAGACTTGAAATCATATAGGGGCTTAGAGTTAGTACCTTAGGCTTGAGTCGAGTGGAACAGATAAGGATACCACTTTTGCATGTCTGCTTCGGCCTCTCAAGTAGTACTTTCAATTATTACTTTTGTATGTCTACTTCGGCCTCTCAAGTAGTACTTTCAATTTGTTGGTTCCTCCAAAGGACCTTAATGGATGCCACTTCCTTGTTCCTCAATCTCTTCACTTGCCTATACAAAATCTTAACCAAAACCTCCTCATAAGTCAAGTTATCCTCAACAACACCCATAACATCAAGAGGCATAATAGCATTAGGATTGCCAACACATTGTTTTTCAACATAGAGACATGGAACATCGGATGAACCAAATTCATTTCACATGGCAACTTCAACTCATAAGCTACCTTGCCAACCTTCTTTATCACCCGACCAACATATCTTGGACTTAGCTTCCCCTTTTTACCAAAATGTGTCCCAATAAAGCCACCTCTCCAACCTCAAACCAACCAACCAGTGATCTACATAAAGAGCCTTAAAAGGAGTCATATTCAAAAGCCTCTATGACCAAATCTGGTCCCAATAAAGCTACCACTCTAACCTCAAACCAACCCATCAGTGATCTATAACATCTCCTATAAAGAGCCTCAAATGGAGCCATATCGATGCTAGAGTGATAGCTATTGTTGTATGTAAATTCAATCAAAGGAAGATGGTCATCCCAACTACCCTTAAGCTCCAAGACAAACTCTCTAAGCATATCCTCAATTATTTGAATGGTTCTTTCGGCTTGGCCTTTTGATTAAGGGTGAAAGGTTGTACTAAGGTGAGCTTTTGTACCAAGAACCCTTTGAAAAGACCTCCAAAAGTGTGAAGTGAATTGTATACCATGATATCATGGACAAAGGAACCCCATATAAACTCAGTAACTCATGGATATACAAGCTTGCATACTCTTCAGCCTCATCTGTGGTCTTAACCAGTAAAAAGTGAGCCAATTTCGTCATCCTATGAACTACAACCCAAATAGAGTCAAAACCTTTTCTAGTCTTGGGCAACCCAACCATAAAACCTTCCACTTCCAAGTCGACCTATCAACCATAACCCAAAGGGAATCAAAACCTTTTCTAGACTTGGGAAACCCAACCACAAAATCCATATTAATCACCTCCCACTTCCTAGTAGGAATCTCTATGTCTTGGGTTACGCCACCCGGCCTTTGATGTTCGGCTTTGACTTGTTGAAAACTATGGCAACTAGAAATAAATTTGGCAATTTTCCTCTTCATGCCTCCCCACCAATACACATCCCTCAAGTCTCTATACATTTTGGTGGAACTAGGGTGGATAGAATAAGAAGAATTATGGGCCTCATCAAGGATTTTCTCCCTCAAACCACCAACACAAGGCACATACAACCTATCTTGGTACCTAAGGGTACCATCCCCCTATGGGAGAAAACCTCTACTTTGCCCTCTTTCACCAAGGCCTTCAATTCAAGCAAGGAGGAGTCAAGATCTTGTTTTGCTATCACCTTATCAACAAATGAAGACTTAGACCCATCAACAACAACCCAGCATCACCAACCTCTTCCAACTTAACCCCCAATCTAGCCAATTGATGCACCTCTCTAGCCATTTCCTTATCACCACCATCAACATGAGCTAGGCTACCCATAGACACACCACTCAAAGCATCCGCCACCATATTTTCCTTATCAGATGATAGTGCACACTCATATTATACTCTTTAAGAAGTTCTAACCATCTTTTTTGCCTCAAGTTGAGATCTTTTTGAGTGAAGACATATTAGAGGTTCTTATGATCGGTGAACACATCCACATGCAACCCATACAAGTAGTGATGCCAAATCTTAATGTAAACACAATGGCGGCTAACTCTAGATCATGGGTAGGGTAGTTCCTTTCATGTACCTTGAGTTGTCTAGAAGCATAAGCTGTGACCTTACCATTTTGCATCAACACACAACCCAAACCAACCCGTGAAGCATCATAATACACCATAAATCCCTCGAGCCCATCTGGTAGTGATAATATAGGAGCAGACACAAGCTTGTCTTTCAATGTTTGGAAGCTCCTCTCACACTCATTGGTGCACACAAACTTAACCTTCTTTTGAGTCAATTTTATCATAGGGGAAGCAATGGAGGATAATCCATTCACAAACCTTCAATAATAACCCGCTAGGCCCAAGAAGCTCCTAATATATGACGGGTTAATAGTCTAGGCCAATTTCCAATCACAATGGTCTTCTTAGGATCCACCTTAATACCATCCCCTGAAATAACATGACCCAAGAATGCAACCTGCTTCAACCAAAACTCACACTTTTTATATTTAGCATACAATTTTCCCTCCCTCAATCTTTACAACATAACCCTCAAATGCCCCATATGCTCCTCCCTACTATGTGAAAACATCCATATATCATCAATAAAGACCACAACAAAGGAATCAAGGTAAGGTTTGAAGACCCGTTGCCTAATAAATCTCTTCTCCAACAAATCTTTCAATTGTTCCTTTAACTCCTTTAACTTTTTTGGGGCCATATGGTAAGGGGGAATGGAAATAGGTTTAGTATCAGGGTGGAGGCCTATACCAAAATCTATTTCTCTTTCGGGAGGAACACCGGGAAGGTCATTTGGGAAGACATCAAGAAACTCATTAACAATCGGAACCGACTCTATGGAAGGGACTTTGGACTACACATCTTTAACCCTTACTAGATGGTAAGACACCGCTTAGACATCAACTTACAGGGTTGAATGCAAGAAATAAATATACCCTTGACCACCACATCTTGACTTTCCCACTAAACAATGGGTTCATTAGGAAATTGAAACTCGACCCTATAGGTTCTGTTAGGGAATTGAAACTTAACCCTACGGGATCTACAATCAATAGAAGCATAGTAGTCCAGCAACAAATCCATCCCAAGAATGATATTAAAATCTACCATGTCTAATTCAACAACATCACAAGGCAAAAACTTATGCACAATGCAAATATGACAACTCTTATAAACTTTCCTAGCAACAATAGAGGCACCAATAGGAGTAGAAACTTCATACGACTCATACAATAACTCAGGGTCAACATGGAACTTTTGGGCAACAAAGGGGGTAAAAAAAAGAGTGGCACCGGATCAATCAAAGCATATACATCAAAGTCAAAGATTAACATACCGGTAACAACATAGGGAACCTCACCAACCCCTTGTCTCTCATATAGAGTATAAAAGCAATTGATCCTTGGAGCACCACTTTGGCGATAACCTCTACCCAATGGAATCACATTTGGCACCCCGGCCCTTGCCACGGTTTCTTGGCCAATCCACGCTTTTGTGACCAAGCTCCCCACAATCAAACCATGCATTTGAACACTTCAAGCATGGGCCCCTATGACTCTTCCCATATGTAGGACACACATCAAAGGGAGCCACACCACCAATACCTTGAGGCCTAAGGAAGTCATTGGCAAACCCCATGTTAATAGCATGATGAGACCCTTGGCCTTAATGGAACCGACCACCCCTTTGGAACTTACCCCCAAGATGGCCCTCTTGGCCTCATAACCTCTCCACTTCCTTAACTTTTCATCCTCCATTTGCTTGGCATAAGTCATTAATCGCGACAAGTCCATGTCACTAATTAGCAAAGTGGACCGGCATTCCTCACTTACCAAGTCAGAGACCCCCATCATAAACTTGTTCATCCTAGATCTAGGATAGGCCACCAAATGAGGAGCATAATTTGAATGTTGATTAAACTTGAGGGCATACTCCCTCACACTCATAGTACCTTGTTTCAAGTTCATAAACTCCACCAACTTAGCTTCCCTAAGCTCAAGAGGGGAAAACTGATTAAGGAAAGCCAATTTGAGCTCCTCCTAAAGCACCACATTAACAATTCCCTTCTCACCCTTCCATTGATCATACCATATTTGGGCTACCCCTTTGAGTTGGTATGCTGCTAACTCTGCCTTTCATTCGGCTTAACACCCATGATATTTAAGATCTTGTAGACCTCATCAATGAACTTTTATGGATCTTCATCCACCTTTGATCCATAAAACATTGGAGCATTCATCCTTATGAAGTCCCTTATCCAAGCTCCTGGGTAGTAGCATGAGGGGCTTAGGCCCCTTGATTGACTTGGTTGGCCACAACTTGGGCAAGCATAGTGAGAGCATCCTGGAGCTCACCATTGGTAGGTTGCTCCTCGGGAGTTTGGGCCCTTATTCCTCTAGTATTTGGCATGATCTAGTATAGCAAAGAACAATTGTTAGGGGGAAAACTTACCATGACTCTATAGAATGACTTAGAACATTAAGAAGGGAAACATTTCCTAAAACACCTCATAGCCTCTTATTCATAGTCATGGCGCATTTTAAAATCATGAATAGGACTCTAATCGATGCAACGTATTAGACTCTGAGGATCTATCAACCTAGTGTTTTGATACCAAGTTTGTCACGACCCAAGCCTAGGGCCTAGATGTGACACGGTAAATGGGGAACCCGAAGGAATCCCAAACAAGCCTCTTAACTTATCATTACATATCATTGGTCGCGAAAGCATATAAAAAACATAAAAAGTAAGAATAGGGGAAAGGGGCTAAGGAAAAAAGCTTGCATAACATCATAATCAAGAGACATGAGTCAAACTCATATCATAGATATATAATATGTCTAATAAGTAACTCTAATACACAGATAAGAGCGGGGGCCAAGACAAAGAAATTGGGTTCACCCTCATAGTCAAAATAAAACATAAAGAAGAGTGTCTCAATAAATAATAAGAGCAACATAGTCTAAGGTCCCCGAAGTGGAGGACTTATCAACTAACTTGAGTAGTACCGAACTAGCCACGTAGAGGAGCAGGGTGATCAACTTGGGCACCAGTTTCTATATGGTGATATCATGTAGGCAAGAGTATGCGTTAGTACGTTTAAATGTACTAAGTATGTAGGATGACATGCAACAACACATAGGCATCATAATCAAAATGCATATCAATAGGCAAAGGCATAATATAACAATATGACATATATGATCAATGCATAAGTAAAACATGCTTAAGTAACTCATGCTCATTTAGGATATTTTATATGTAGAAGAGACCAAGCTAGCTTTCCAAAGTACAAACCCCTTGGTAGGTTGGTGATGATGTCACCCATCACTTAGGTAGTAAGGTACAAACTCCTCACTAGACTGATGAGTACAAATCCCCATCTAGGTTGATGATGATTTGACCCCATCAACCTGATAGAGAAGAACAAATGACTCACTAGGTTGATGAGTACAAACCCCCATCTAGGTTACTTAGGCTCTTGGTCCCTCTGGATTGGGCATGGTCTAAGGCAACACTTTATATAGGATTCATCATATATATAAGCTCATTTCATCATTATAACATTATTCATATCATACCTCATACTTTAGACCTTTAATTCCTCAAGAAACCACATTTGGACATTTTATCAAACACCTAGAGAGTGTGTGACGCTAGTATAAAACCATAAAATATAGAGATGAAATCATGCAAGAAAAGAAATTGTAAAACCATCAATCAATACCTTACAGCACCCTCCAGCAACATACAAGGCTTGAAGCTTGAAGAAAATCCTTAGTTTCGGATGAGGGTTTTGAGACTCTAATTTGAGAGTGAAAAATATGGCTAAGTGTTTGAGAGGATATTGGGGAATGTTTAGGATGATATGAGGATAAAATGTGACTATGTATAGGTAAAAACACATCTGGGAACACTTAGGCCAAAGACGCAAAAGTCTTAGATTGAGATAGAAAAATAGGACATGAAAATGTATAGAAGCGCGACCTTGGTGCGTCGCACCAGGGGTACGGATCATCTTTGGAAATTGCATTTTTACAATTTTCAAATTTTGCTACGGTTGCTCTTAAATTGGGGTTAGACCCTTTTTTCTCTAATTTTGACCTCCTGAATAAAAATATGAAGTCGAATTATCAATATCGCACAAGAATTTTGAGATATATGAAATTTAAAATTTTGGGCATTCTGAGGCACATTTTTGGGCAGTTTTTGGGGTCATTTCATTAATAATGATGGTAAAAAGGGGACTAGAGAGGTCCATCGGTTGGCTAGATTGGGAGTTAGGTCGGAGAAAGTTAAAAATAGTAGTGTAGAGGTTTTGATGGTTTCAAATATTCTTTGGATAATGAGGTCAAGTCAAAGCAAGACTTTGACCCCACCTTGCTAGAGTTGAATGCTTTGGTGGAAGTTGGTGAAGTGGAGATTTTCTCCCAAGGCGGGAGATGGCGTCATCAGGTACTATGGTAGGCTATGTGTGCTTGTGTTGATGAATTGGTTCACTTGAAAGTCCCACCCATGAAGGGTGGTCCAGTTTGGCAAGAAAAGGAATTGAGTCTATGGTTTGTGGGTCCTTATAGAGTGTTGAGGAGGATTGGTAAGGTTGCATTCGAATTGGAGTTGCCTATGGATATGGATATAGTTCGTCTGGTTCTTCATGTATCTAGGTTGAGGAGATGTGTTAGTGACTCAAGTGCTATAGAGCTCTCTGAGGTTGTGGGTGTTGTGGAGGATGAGTTGGCTTAGGATAAGGTCCCGAGAAGATATTGGATGGATGGGTGGAAAAGTTGATTAATAAGGATGTAGCGCTCGTCAAAGCCCTTCGGAAGAATTATCAAGTCAAAAGTGTCATTCGGGAAGACAGAGCGGGCTTGGAGTAGCAATATCCGTACCTCTTTCATTCTATTCAATCTTAGGATAAACAATCAAGTCCCTTTTATGATTCTAATTCTGAAGTTTCAACCCTTATGTCTTGTGCATGCATTCATGTTTAAATTGACAAGTTCATGGTAATGGGCTAAAAATTATCTTGCTTACATCTCTTATATACGTTTCTTTGACATTCAAGAATGAATGTTTCCAAGTGGGAGATATTGAAATGACCCCAAAAATGCCTGAAAATGTGCCTCAAAAATGCCCATAATCGTAATTTCCATATATCTAAAATTCATATGTGATATCAAAATTTTGACTTTGATTTCTTGTTCAGGGGGCAAAATTGAGTGGGGGATGGTTCTAACCCCGATTTTAGAGCAACCATATCAAAAGTTAGTTTTCCAAATTTTTACCAAAACAGTGAGGGCCTGTGCCTCTGGCGCGACGCTTCTAGGGCGCGGACTAGTGTATTTTGTTGCCAGACTTTTTAAATTTGGCCTAAGGCCTTGGGGTCTTGTTCCTAAGCCTCCCTATTCATAAAAACACCTATACTTAGTCATTTTTCAATCCCATATCATTTAAGACATTCCTTCTTGAAGAGGAAGAATCAATAAATCCTTTCTTGGGATTCTTGAATTCATTTTCTTGAAACCCTAGGTTATGATTTAAGATTCTATTAGAGTTTCATACTAATACCCAAATTCAAGTGTCCCCAATCTCAATTCGGATCTAAGGATTTCATTCAAGCTTCACGTTCTCATTTCAAATCTTTATCAAGAAAATATCAAGTTGCGGTATATGGGTTTCAACCATTGGGTCCTTGATGGTGCCCAAACTTCCTTTTTACATAAATTGCATGTTCTAAGTTGATTTACTTATGAGTCTTACTCATTAGGAACTTGGTTATAAACTTTGTTTGGGTTTCATAAAATTGTGATTGTTTAAGCATGTTTTGAGCTACAAATCTAAGATCTATGAGGGGTTTTAATATATTTTACAAGATGGTATTACCAAGTGTCGGTGGGTTGATTTACTTCAAGTTTTCTTGCATTATTTTACTCTTGAATTGCGTGGTTTTATACTTGCATTACACACCTGCCAAGTGTTTGATAAAATGTTGGATTTAGAGTTCTTGAGTTATTGATGGTCTAATGCATGGTTTATGATTTAAGTAAATTTATAATTGCATGATTTATAAAAGCCTCTGTTGTTGATGAATTATTGAGTCTGTATGCTAAGGTTTATGCACTTATGAATAGTGAAAGCCTACTAGATGGGGTTATGAACTACGTGATATGCCTTACCCTCTAGCACAAGGCCAATTTCTATATGAAGGGATTATGAAATATGTTGTACACCTTACCCTCATGTATGATTTGATGTTATGCAATGTCTTATACTCATATGAAGGGGTTATGAACTATGTGGTATGCCTCACCCTCATATGCAATTCAATATTTTGTATTATCTCATTTTCATATGTAGGGGTTATGACCTATGCTACCTTTCTACCCTCATGTGTTATTATCATCTCATGCTTACATGTAGGGGTTATGACCTATGCTACCTCTTTACCCTCATGTAATACCTATTATCTACTAGAAATGGTTATGACCTATGCTATATCTCTCACCCTCTAGTACAAGGTATTTGGATGATCTAATCATGTCACCTTATTGTGTTAAACAAGTTATGTAAATATGACTATTTTTCAAGCATGTTACTTCAAGCATTGTTCATGCTTGCCATGTTGCTAACATACTATCTCTTACTTAAGATTATGCATTTTGATTATGTTGCCTATCTCTTGTTGCATTGCATCCTACATACTTAGTACATTCAAACGTACTAACACATACACTATGCCTACAAGATGTTACCATGTAGGAACTGGAGCCCCATTTGATCATCTTCCTCCTCCACGTGGCTAGTACTATCTTTGAAGCAAGTTTGGTGAGTCTTCAACTCTGAGGACGATATCTTTTGATCTTATATTATTCAAGAACTCTATTTCTTTTATTGTATGCTTTTGTCTATGATGGTGAGCTTGGAAAGTTGTATTGGCCCCCACTTAGTTCTAAGTTTAGTGGTGTTGTTGGACAAGTTATATAATGATGCTTTGAGGTTTGACTCTCTTGACTCTTATATGTTTTAAGTTATGAAAGATTCCCTTAGCCCTTTTTATCCTTATTTTATGTTCTCTTGTTGATGTTTAATTACTTTTGTGATCAAGGATGTGTAATGATATGCTAAGAGGCTTGTTTGGAGTCCCTTCGGGTTCCCCATTCGCTGTGTCACGTGTAGGCCCTAGGTCCGAGTCGTGACAACAATACATAGAAAGTTGATATTAAAATTGAAATTTGATGATTACTAGCTTTCTTGGAGAAAATCCTCGATTTTTGTAATTCTTTTAAATAGCAAGAACTTGCAAAAACATTTTTTGAAGGGCTTCTCTTTGAGTCTTGAATTCTTGACATAGAATCTTTAGAGTTCGTGATGAAAAACCTTAATTCTTGAAGAAAAAGAATCAAGAAATCCTTTCTTTGAATTCAAGTTCATTTTTTTGAAATCCTAGGTTATGATTTAAGATTCTATTAGAGTTTCATGAATAGATGAAGAAACTGAAAAAAGAGAATCAAGAAATCCTTTTTTGGGATTCTTGAATTTGTCTTCTTGAAACCCTAGGTTATGATTTAAGATTCTATTAGAGATTCTTAAATAGATGAAGAAATTTGGGTTGGATAGATTGAAATTTATGAAGAATAACTTACCTTGAGGATGAATCTTAAAAGTTAATCCTAATTTGATGACTTTCTTGATAATTCTTGAGTGTTTATGTCAAGGAGTGAAGGAGAGCATTTTACTTATGAAACATTATCGTTTTATGCGTTTTAGGACCTTAAATAGACCCCCAAAAGGTTTTAGGATAAAAGAACCCTCAAAAATAAAAGAGAAAGAAAGTCATTTAGTTTATCTAGAAAAGGTTTGCATCGGGTCCGCGAAGCGGATCTGC